>CAIGRB010125898.1:7286-18510 GCA_903798255.1 Fraxinus quadrangulata | reverse complement strand
TGAATTAAAATTGTCAAAACCTCTTCACCCCTTAAGTGGTTTAGTTTATGTAATTAATGATTAAAAAAAATTCTTAGAGAATTTTTTGTATTTGGTTGATGAGATTTTAAGTCAGTCAAATCTTGTCATATCATTTGTTGATAAAATAAATATGTAAGTTATGATGTAGCGCAATTGATCATGAAATTTATGAATTAAAAGTGATTTGATTATTTATAAATATGAGTCAAATAAGATTAAAATCAAATAAAAATAGATGAAATGAATGATCAAAAAGTTGTTACTCATGTTTATAAATAATCAAATTATAGGAATTCTTGGTAGGTTTATTAGGCACTTCAAAAAGTCAAATAAAAACTTAAAAATTCAAAGGACATCTCAGTCAACATGATGATGCGTCATCAATATGACGTCATTCCCCGCGTTTTGCTCAATGGCTCTATTTCATCTCTTTCTTTTCCAAGTAAATAAGGAGGACATTTTTCAGTTTCACACTAATCACTCTTCACGTCCAGTATGTCGTCACAAGTCACCAGACCATTGTTTTCGCTGTTATAAACCTTAAAATTCAAGAAACCCATAACACATTTGTTTACAAGTTTTCATACTTTACCAGGTTCCTTTTTCTCTTGTTTTAACAATGGAAGTGGAGAAGAGAAAGCGGCAGGATGACGGAGACGCTGACGGGAAGAAATGCAAAGGGCAGGAAGATGATGACAGCGTTAGGCCGTTGCCGGAAGACGATGAGGTGGAGGAGTTCTTTGCCATACTTAGGAGACTACACCTGGCCGTTAAGTACTTCGAGAAGCGTAATCGCCACGGTGAATGTGAGCCGAAGATGACGGCGTGGAGTCCTTCCTTTCAACGGGAAGATTTTGAGGAGGTCAACGCCGTCAGGAAAGAAGAAAAAATGGACGGAACTCGAGATAAAATTGCTGGTAATTTGGATCTCAATTCTGAGCCGGCCAGTGAGCGGTCTAATTTTGAATCAGTTTAATCTAGTAATTTATAGATTAATTAATGCTATATATTATTATTAACTAACAAAGAGAATTAAAAATCATGAGTTAAGCATGTTCATGAATCATGATGAAATGATAGTTTGGTTTGACTCTGTTCGATTAGATTGATATGATCTATGTTTCAAACCCAGATTCGAAGAGGACTATTGATTAGTTTATCGACTTATATGTGAAAAATAAGTATAAATTTTTATTATATGAGAAGTTTATTTACATGGTAAGAGTCTTTGATCTAATCTCATACAGTGATGTGTACAACATGTCATAAGTTAAGTTTGATGAAACACCTTGTATTATCCAACAACTTATTGATGTATACTACAAAGGGAGTTTGATCTAACAACGAGAATTGAAAATCATGAGTGAATCATGTTCGTGAATCATGATGAAATGATAGTTTAGTTTGATTCAGTTAGATGTGACTGATATGACATCTATGTTTTGAATTTGGGTTCGAAGAGGACTTGATTAATTAATTTAATTTATTGATTTATCTACGAAAAATAAATGAAATTTTTATTCCATGAGAAGTTTTTATACATGGTAAACGAGGCTTTGATCTATAATGAATTTTGTTATATTGAGTTAATTGTTAAGCTATTATCCTATTTATATTTTACTTATTTGTTCCATCAATATGTATATAATTTGAGTAATGTTATTCAACATTTTAACATTCGGTAACAATACTTGTGACATTATATTTTAAGTTTAATTAAATGTAAAAATAGAAATTCGAAAAAAAAAAAAAAAATTTGTATACCGTTGTCCGTTGGTATATAGAACACACCTTCAAATTGTGATAGGTTAAAACACAATATACTGTGAGCAAACATTTATCAACTATTTATGTTAAATTGGCATTGATTCGAGTTGTGTATTATTAAACAAAAAATCTAAAATGGACAAATGGTTTCATTACTTGAACTTTATAAAATTAAATTGAGCAGCGAATCGAGAACTCCAGGCAATATTAGAAGAGGGTTTCAGAAATTGCGATTCTAGGTTGGTTTGATTTGTTTGATTTGAAGATTTTTATTTTGGATGTCCGAAATCATGCCTATAATATCTCATATAGCGATTTTTCCACGTGAAGAAGAAATTTACACTTGAATGTACTCATGGACAGTGGATTATCCGGGTCAAATTTTTTGCTAAATAATAGACAGTGGATTATCCGGGACATGTTTTATAAAGTTCGGTGATGAGTTTGAAAGAAATTAAAATCCAGTGGCCGAAGTGATAGTAGGTACAAAGTACAGTGGCCATTGCTGACATCAACCCCTTAGAATATGCATTTAGGTCCAATTGACGCACCAAAACGAATATATGGACTGGACCTCATCGTCTTGTAATTAGTGGACCAATTCAGAATTGTAAAACTCTTTCTAAAATGGTAGCCCCAAATAGAAGAAGCACAACTAGCTATGTCAACGAGCAGAATCGAGCCGAGTCGAGTCGAGTTCGAGCCAAAAAAAAAAAGAGCTCGAGCTTTTTTGGGTCCGAGTCGAGCCCGTTAAAAAAATATGAGGCTCGGCCCGAACTTTTGTCCCGAGCCTTAGCGGATCGAGCCGAGGCCAGTCGGCTCGATTTTTTTTCTTCTTTTGCCTACGCTAGCTACCTTCGAAATAGCTGCCTGTTTTTTTTTTTGTTTTGTTTTTTTACGGGCCGGCCCGTGCCACGCGAGTCGACCGGAGCCCGAGCAGGGCCCGATTAGGATTTTTTTCGGACCGAGCCCGAGCCGGCGAGCTTTTTTGCCATCCCTAAACACAACACTATGATTTTGCAATCGAAGCACATAAATCTCTATCTCTATTAGAGTATTTTTAAAAGACTATCCAAATATAAAATATTTTTTACTTTATAGAGCTAATAAAAATAAGTTTCAACAGACTCTCTAAATACAAAATACTATTTGATTAGGGAGTCAAATCCACTTTCTATTCTTAGCGTACACAAATTTCAATACTATATTTCTTAAACTATTCAAATCATATTTAAATTAATCGACCAATGGTCATTAACATATAAAAACTAAATACTGAATAAAATATGATATAAATCAATAAATATTTATCGATTTCTGAGCCGGCGAGCTTTTTTGCCATCCCTATACACAACACTATGATTTTTCATTCGTAGCACATAATTATCTATCTCTATTAGAGTATTTTTAAAAGACTCTCCAAATATAAAATATTTTTTATTTTACAGAGCTAATAAAAATAAGTTTCAACAGACTCTCTAAATACAAAATACTATTTGATTAGGGAGTCAAGTCCACTTTCTATCCTTAGCGTACACAAATTTCAATACTATATTTCTTAAACTATTCAAATCATATTTAAATTAATTGACCAATTGTCATTAACATATAAAAACTAAATACTGAATAAAATATGATGATAAATCAATAAATATTTATCGATAAAAGCAAAAAAATAAAAATAAAAAAAGACCCAAAATAGAAAGTATTGTTGGAATGTATAAAAAATTTGAACTCTTTAAATTTAAAAATTCTCTCTATAATATATAAGATGCTCATTTTAAATAAAAATATTTTGAAAATGCTCTTATTCTCTAGTTTGAAGCAAAAATCACTAATAATTGATACTCCAACCCGTCCTATATCTCAGTTCGACAAGAAGAAACAATCTTCATCTCAACTCACTAAAATGAGATTATGGTGACCCACTCGTCGGATTACTTAGTCCTCGACCAAAACCACATCGCCTCTTGTCCCGATAATTGATTCTTTATGCTTCAAGTCAACACCGTCGGCTTAATCATTCAAACTCTGCAATAACCCAACAAAAGAACAATGGAAAGAGGCACGTAGAAACAAATAACATCCATCCGAATTTGAAGAAGAAAAAAACTTTGCAATCTTTCCATTTTTCGATAACATTTTTTATTAATTTGAGCTTGCATTTGTTCATGGGTTGATTCGATTTTATAAATCGAGTGCTTAAATTATTAATCACGAAAATATTCAATTTATGATTCAATTAATAGGCCACATATTTTGCTTATATTTTTATGTTGGATGCTCTTTCCCAACATCTATATATTCAAAACAAAATATTATCGTCTGAAAAATTTCCGAACAACTAACAAGAATTGAAGATAGGGAAATTGTTTGGTGACCAATACGGTTATACCATAATTTCAATGTATTCCACCACAAAATGAATACATGCATATTAGTTCTTAAATATTTCAAAAACCCTGAAAATCAGGATCTGAGTCTACCGCTAATAATACAAAACGAAGAGCTAAATAACAGCTATAATATCAGTTCACAACTGTCTAATGCAGAGTTCTAACAGAGAAATGTCAATATTCAGCTACTCTACTTCTTTCGGACATGTTGGACCATAAATGGTTAAATCAACCTCTAAGACTTGTGCCTCAAATTTTCTGTGTTATGCTCGTTTCTCTCCCTCAAGATGGGGATGTGATGCTATGAATCCCCATCTTGCTTAGAAGAAAATGAAACTATCGTGAACCAATTACATTTGTTAGGATATCTGCCACTTGCAACTTGGATGAAATATGGGATGACTTCAATATTCCTTCATGCAGCTTCTCTCTTACAATGTGACAAACGATTTCAATATGTTTTATGCGTTCATGGTAAACTGGATTTGAAGCAATATAAATTGTCTCATGATTATCACAAAAGAGTTGAATTGATTTAACTAAATTAACTCCGAGATCACGCAGCAAACTTCGAAATCGTACCAATCTGCACATTGTAGACACCATCGATTAGTATTCTACCTCGGCTAATTAGCAAGAGAGCGTCCGTTGTTTCTTGGACTTCCATTAATTATAAGCATTCTTAAGGAAAACTTAAAACCCAGTAACAGACCTCCTTGTTGTCGAACAAGCCCTCCAATCCCATCGCAAAATGCTGATAGTTGGAGTGTGCTTGCAGCTGGATAGAATCGGCCATGTGATGGTGATTGGTGAGCCCTTTAAGTACCTTGCTGTCTGTAAGGTTGCCTTCCAATGAGTGTCCTTCGGTTTGTTTAAGAATTGGATAAGCACAGGGACTGACTATGAAATGTCTGGACGAGTGATGGTTAAGTAAAGTAACCTCCAAATGAGTCTTCTATATTTGGTAGGATCAGCAAGATCGGTCTCTTCATCTGTAGTTAGTTTTAAATTTTGCTCCATGCGAAAACTAGTAGGTTTTGCAGCAAGAAGCCCACAATCCTGTAGGATCTCTAAGGCATATTTCCTCTGACAAATGGAAATGCCTTGAGATGATCGTGCCACTTCGATGCCCAAAAAATATTACAATGGTCCAAGGTCCTTGAGCTTGAAATTTTGTGCTAAATGGTCATTCAATTGCTGTAATTCCGAAGCATTATAACTTGCAATAACCATGTCATCTACTTACACCAACATAACGGTAAATGAAGTGTTATATTTCTTAACAAACAAAGAGTAGTCGACCTTAGATTGGATGAACCCAATCTTAGTGATGACCGAAGTGAGTTGGTTCCATTGACAAGATGCTTGCTTCAATCCCTAGTGACTTTTTTAGCTTGCAAACTCGTTGTTCACCTTGAGTGCCATATACCAGAGGTAGAGACATGTACACTTCTTCATTCAAGTCACCATATAAGAAAGCATTATTGACATCTAGGTGAGATAGGAACCAATTTTTGGAGGCTGCAAAGGCTAAGAAACAGCGTACAGTGGACATCTTGGCCACGGGTGAACATGTTTCAAAATAGTGTTCTCCTTCTCTTTGAGTGTAGCCTTTTGCAACCAATCTTGCCTTTGTGTCGTTCAATGCTTTCATCAGCCTTATATTTGATCTTGAACACCCATTTGTATCCAATAGTTTTCTTCCCATCTGGTAGCCGTGTAAGTACTCAAGTCTGATTTTCTTCTAATGCACTAATTTCATCACTCATAGCAATCCTCCAATAAGGTAATGTCATGGCTTTGACATAAGAAGTTGGCTCAGCTTCAAGGCTAACTGCTAAGTTGAATTTCAAATGTGATGGTGACAAATGTGTATAATCAAGGACCGAAGAGAGTGCATGATGATTACCTTTATCAGATGACTTGTCAAGTGGAGATTCGTTTGGTGTTGCTAAAGAGGCCACCAACTTACAATGGAAATCTCGAAGGTAATGCAATAGTTTTCTGTCTCTGGTAGATCTCCTGAGCTCGGGCAGAGATGTTGCCATTTGGATAGGAGGAGGGTCTAGTGAACTGGGATTTGGTGAACTAAGATTTTCCGCAGTGGGAAGAGCGGGAATATGTGCAGTCTCCACTCGATCTAACGGGCTACTAGAGGTATCAGATGAAAGCTATGTATTCCCTTCAGTACTGGTGTCTACTAGTTGTTGTGACAATTCCATGGGATCAAAAATGGGATTAAGAATAACAGCAATATTATCTAGTGTGAACAAGGTTGGAGTTGGCAAAAGACAAGGCACGTCAATGTGGTGTTTAAAAGGGAAAATTTTATCATAAAAGACCACATCTACACTAACTAAGATTTCATGAGTTTTCATGTCAAAGAGCTTGTAGCCCTTAATCCCATTTGGATATCCTATAAAAATACATTTCTTAGGCCTTGAATCAAATTTGGATCGGTGAGGGTCAAGGTTTGATGCATAGCATAGACATCCCAAAGTTCTTAAGTGAGAATAAGAAGGAATTTTGGCGAAAATGATTATGTAAGGGGTCTACTTCTGCAGATTTGGTGAGGGTATACGATTGATCAAGTATGGGGCTATAAAGACTCACTATCCTCAAAACTTCAATGATAGGTTGGCTTGGAACCTTAAGGCCCTTGCGACATTTAACAAATGTAAATGCTTCGTTTCTACTATAGAGTTTTGTTGTGGGGGTATAGGTACAACTTTGTTGGTGAATGACTCCTTTTGAAGAAAAAAAATTCAGTCATTTTAAAATCTTTTCCTTGGTCTGTTCGAATGACTTTAATCTTGCAGCGAAATCAATTTTCAATGAGTTTAAAGAAAGTTTCTATTGACTGCCGAGTTTGGCTTTTGCTCTTTATGAGATAAATCCATATAGTCCTACTATGATCATCAGTAATTGTTAAAAAATAATGAGCTCCATTAAGAGAGGCAACATAAAATAGTCCCCAAATATCCATATGTAATAGATCAAAACATGACTCAACATACTTGTGACTGGATGGAAAAGGTAAACGAGTTTGTTTAGCTATATGACAAGTATCACAATGGTGTTTTGTAGAAAAATGGGAATAGTCAGATCCATGCTATGCAACAAAACAAGGTGTCGGTCCGATGGATGTCCTAGCTTTAGGTGTTACAATTTCGGTGTCAAAACAGTAAGAGAATGTGCAATTGATAGGTTCTGGTGTGACTTGATCCCATGGTCACTTTCCTGTAGGTCATACAATTTGTGCACCTCTTTAGCAACTCTAATCGTCCTCCAATGGACTAGCTCCTGAATGAAATGATAACCATATAAGAACACAAGACAACGATGGAGATTTTTGGTCAATTTTCTGGTAGATATCATATTGAAACTAAAACTTGGTATATGCAAAATGTTGTCCAAGGTAAGAGTGGGTGAAATGCGGATAGTTCCTAGATATGTGACAGCTACAACATTACCATTTGGTAGTCTAACAGACGTGTTTGAAAAGGATTTCTTATATGTAAACATGTGGAGTGAACTGACTATATGGTCAGTTGCACCTAAATCTAAAATCCAAAGGTTTTAGTGAGTTTCAGTGACATGTAGCGGAGTGAGTGGCCGATCGAAACAGAGAGTGCTGGGAATTTTACCTGTCATGTTTGAATATTGGTTACCTATGGGTTCTAAAGTGAAGCTGGCTTGAGGAGATTTTTGGCTTTGCAGAAAAGCCATTAGCTGCTGAATCTGGTCATGAGAGATATTCAGACTCGAGCTATTCGAACTTTCATTTGCAACAGCAAGGCTCCCTGTTTTGTAGTCCTTTCCAGATGCTAAAGTAGCCTTGTGGAACTTGTGGTTGGGTGGATATCCATTAATCTCCCAACAATTATCTATGGAATGGTTGATGCGGCCCCATTTCTTACATAATGGTTTGTCTTTTGATATTGTCCCCTTGTAGTTGTTCTTTTGTCCTTGCTTGGAAGAATTTTTCTCATCTTGAACTTTTCCTAGAAAACATGGCAATAGACTCGACTGTGGCGTTGCTGCCTTTGGTCAGCTCTTGGTTAGCTTATTCTAGTAAAATGAAGTTAAAAACTCTGTCAAGTGATGGCAATGGATCCTTTAGAAGAATCTGGTTCCTCAGCCCATTGTAAGCTTTGTCCAAACCCATAAAAAATTACATAATCTATATTCTCTCTTACCTCTTCATGATCATGGAGATAGCTCCACAATCAGTTGCCATGCACTTAAATGGTTCCTCATATCTCGATATTTCTTCCCACATGAGTTTCAAGTTCGAAAAATAGGCACTCATTGCTGCCTTCTTTTGCTTGGTCATTGTCGCTGCTGTTCAAACATAAAAATTCGATTGTTGCTTAACAAATCAATTCTTGAGCTCCTCCTAGACTTGTGATGCTGAATCGGAGTACATGACATATCTTGCTATCTCCGGTGAAAGACTATTCATGAGCCAAGACAAGATCATGTGGTTGCATCTTTGCCATTGTGGATATTTTTCATCAATTTCTTCAAGCTTCTTGATTGTGCCATCAATGAAACCTAGCTTATTTTTAGTTGATAGAACCACATAAATGTCTCTACTCCAAGCATGATAATTTTGGGGTGTAAGGGGCTATGAGACTAGGAATAATCTGTGGCCCTCGCCATGGTGGAGAAAGTAAGTGGATGATTCATCCGTAAATTGTGTGTTGGTTTTGAGTCTTAGACTTGCTTCGGCCATGATGGATTAGAGAGAATTTAAGGCAAGAACATGAATGTAAAAGAATAGGTGGGAATTTAAGATCGATTCAATAAAGGTTGAGCTTCTTGCTCTGATACCATAACAAAAATTGAAGATGGCGAAATTGTTTGGTCACCAATACGGTTATACCATAATTCCAATGTATTCCGCCACAAAATGAATACATGCAGACGAGTTTTTAAATATTACAAAAATCATGAAAATCAGGATATGAGTCTACTGCTAATAATAAAAAAAAAAGAGCTAAATGACAGCTACAATATCATTTCATAGTTGTCTAATGAAGAGTTCTAACAAAGGAATGTCCATATTCAGCTACTCTACTTCTTCAAGACATGTTGGACCATAAATATTTAAGTCAACCTTTGTGTTGATTGTATTGAGTTACCTCACTATACTTTAGGTTGGGCCTTGTTTGATGTTTGGACCATTAAGTAAAATGGGTTGTGACCTCAATTGAATTAATGTTATCAGTCGTACACGTGGTTGATACTCTGCCCTTGGATGCTAACTGTTCATATTACTTGGTTGATTTGGCTATTTGGGTTATTGATATTCGAGAGCCTTCTATCCTCTCTTCATCTCTCTGTTTCCCTTTTTCTCTCTGAGTGAAGTTTTAGGGTTTCATGGTTTATTGTAATCATAATCGATCTTAGTGATTTCTTCAATCCTATTTTTTGTGAAGTCTGTATATGGTGTATAGATTAGGGGTTGATTTTTTGTGATTACGGTTCTGTATTTTGAGGTGAGATTAAACTGAAGAAACCTTTTGGTTTCTTAGAACATTTGTACTGATTCTTGTTTGATTCTTAGTGGATCTAGAGCTATATCCTTTGTGGATGCTCAACGAGTGATTAGATCTTTATGATTGAACATCCGGACCCTACGGGATGAAAAATCGCGTGTTCGATGTTCTTTTATGACTGCATATTATTTTGTGGTTTGTGAACTTCGATCCTTTCGTATAGTTGATTTGGGGCCTTACACTTTGAAACTTGTGCCTTGGTTTCCTGTGTGTGGGAAAATATTAGAGAATCAAACCAAACCGAAGGCTTGTGTATTCACAGTTTCCTTAAATCGAATTCACCACCTCACTGGAGTGCAAGAGGTTTTGATCGATGTTCGATTCCCAGGATACAATCGGTTGTTGGTTCACGCTGCACTACGTTAACCGCCTACGAACTAGCTGTGATATACTCTATCTCTCAAAGTAAATAGTAAAAAAGAAGAACTTTAAAACTGGAAAGAATGAGTTTGAAGCAGAAGGAATAAGCTTGTATTCACTTGTGTGTTTTTCCAATCTTAAGAGATCTCCTATATATACCAATCGAGGAAGAGCCTGCTCATTAATCCAAAAGGAGTTAGGAAGTTGAACGGGCTCTACTCATTAATCTAATTGAATAAAGGAGTTAGGAAGTTGAACGAATTAATCCAATTGAATAAAGGAGTTAGGAAGTTGAACGGATATTTGTGTAACTTTTCATTTTCATTCAATATCATTTTCAACAATCCCCCATATGAATAAAAATTTGGAAAAGAGAGTAAAACGAATCAATCCTGCATAGGATAGGTAGCATTTAGCTTTGACCATTCCCTTGTGAAACCTATCGGGAATTACTAGCAAACTAGTAGATCTGATGCCTTGAACTGTTTCGCTATTTGTGTAAATCAAGACAATAGATCTCACACATGACCATTCTAGACACAGCATAGTTCTCACTGTTGTGTTCGTTTTGGTCATGAACACGTTGCCTGGTTTGCAAGTATTTTTTAAGGATGTAGCCTTCCCAATCCTTATAGAAGCGACCCCACTTCACACTCACATATGTGACCTCTTAACTCAGTCTGTCACAACAACGCTTAATGGTCATTAAAAGCATAGCTTAACCTGCTTCTTCTAATCACTGTGAGCACCATAGGAATGAGCAGAAGGAAAACCTTCTCAGTGATTCACACAGATATGCATGATTTAGATGTCCCTTTGAACCTAGATCTTGAGATCTCCATTCAGCTAGGTTGGGTTTCCATCATGATACCTTTCAACGTCATAAGCTGCAAGCCCATTCCCCTCGATGCTTTTTCAACTAGCTCTCAAGTTAATCCTTTGGTTAGCAAATCTACAATATTATCCTTTGACTTCACGTAGTCCAGAGTGATAATATCTTGTGAGAGTAGTTGTCGAATGGTATTATGTCGTCTTCGAATATGTCGAGACTTACCATTGTACATATTGCTCTGTACCCTGCCAATTGCTGATTGATTATCGCAATAAACACAAATT
>CAIGRB010125879.1:55689-90143 GCA_903798255.1 Fraxinus quadrangulata | reverse complement strand
AGTTAAAACTTAAAATCACTTCAATAATTCAACACTCGTTACTCGTTAATAGCTAAAATGGGTTTAAAAGAATAATTTTCCAATAAGCAAAACTCCAAAATAAGCGAAAATGAGTTATGCTAAATTTGCATTTTCTCTCCCTTTGTCCATAATATCTATCTTTATATTATGTTGCTCCAGGCTCCATCCCTGAAATCTCAGCCGTCGGATACCTATCAACGTATGGGCGTGGCCGAAGCCCATGACCTTTCACTGGACCAGCCCACTGTTAATCCTACTCTCCCCCAACTTCACAATCTCAAACCCTTACAACCGTCAACCGTTACAAGAAAACAACAAGAATTACCACCATCCCATGTCTCCAAGCAAAAACAGCACCCACCATGTATGTGTCTTTAATTAATTTCAATACAATTCTTGATATTTTGGGCAATGCCATTTCAGATTCTTTTGCTTGTGGTTCATTTTAGTCAATCAGTCGTGAACTTTTTGTTTCTTGCTCCATTGATTTATTATTCTATCAGAGTTTATGCTAGCCAAGTCGAATTAATTTTTTCATTTTGTTCTTAATTTCCTATCTTTTTTTATTATTTTTGGTATTAAGGTCAGATAAGAAGGAAACAAGCCGTTTAAGTTACCAATTTACCTGAAATGCTAATGGGTGGAAAACTGAAAATTGAAATGCTAATCTTCTTAGTTCTTGTTGTTTTCTTCAAATTCATAANATTCACAAATAATAATAATAATAATAATAATAATAATAATAATAAAATAAATAAAAAACAGATTCAGAAACCAAAAGCGGAGCCCCTGAAGAAGTCGCTTACTAGTTACGGTAGGCAACTACGTTGGCAAAACGCTGGCAGCAGTCCAACAGAGCAAGGAGAAGGAGAAGTGAAGGAGTAAAGACAGTGAGGGAAGGGTTTTTGGAGCTGGGTTAATGACTAAAATGAATATTATTTTATTTTATTGGGCCTAATTTTATTAAAAATGCCCAACTCTCTCAACCCAAAACAAATGGGCCAAAACTAAAAAAAGGCCCACTCAAGGTCTTTTTCTTCTCGTCTTATCTGTTCTCTCTGCAAACAACGTCACTAATTACACTGTAACAGCCAACTGTGACCCAGTGACTCTCAACGGTATTGAAGACTCCGTTGGATCCAGCATGGACGGCCGCACCCCCTCGCTGGGTGTTGGATCTGCCCCCCCGACCTTGATGCAACGTACTCCAACTTTTTTTTTCTTTTATATCGACATCTTTCCAAATCTATTGGTTTGATGTGTTGATGGACGTGATGGATGTAATCTATGCATTCAATATGAACATTATATTCATCTAATGGATTGTACCACTCCTTTTATAACAAAGAATTCCAATAGTCAATATGTATTAGAGTCTAAAACGCTCAAACGAATTTAAGTCAATGATGAATGTCTAGTGAATCCAAAATATGAAGTGCGCTCATATAAACTGCTAGTTGGATCCAGACCTACCATCAAGGCTAATTTGGACTTTCTTTTGACTATAAGACTTTTCTTTAATTAAAAGAAATTTAGAAAAAAATTGATAAAATTTCTCATATAATTTGGACTTAACCAACATATAAACCAACAAAAATCTCAGGCACACATATGTTATAAACTAAGAATCACCTGCAACACAAACCAAATAAAACAATAAAACCATAATTGAATAATAACTAACTCCCTTACAATAACAGCGCTAAATGCACTTTGCAGTAAATCTTCTTGATCTTTTAAATACACGTGACAACATAATATGATCAATTAGGAGTCTTTGGTTTCGAGTATGGAACAAGGAGAAAAATTTGTTAGAATTATACTAGTCTGCCACCAACTGATGTTCGAGCATCCAAGAATAGAGAAGTAAGTCTAGCGTTCAATCGGCGGTGTTATCCAAGGAATTTCTGTTTTCTAATTTAAACAGTTTTTTGAGTCCTAAACAAACCCAAACACTTTCTACTATATATACCCAAGTCATATTTCGTCCATATTGGTAGTTGATCATTATATTCTTCCTTGAAAACATCTTTTGAAGATTCTGCTCAATTCTATACCTTGAGATCTTTCAACCACAATTTGAAAAACATTAATCCAAATTCTCAAAACACCAAACCACTAACTTCTGTATAATCATTAGAGTTTTGAAGATCGAGAAAGCAAACCGCATTTCGATATGACAAGAACTAGGAGTTGTTGGTAATTCACAGGAAACAGACGATTCTAGAAGGTCGAGAGTTGGTGTAGAAGCACGAAGTTCAAAAGGGCCTTGATGATTACCGAAAGTAGGTCAGAGAGTACTAGGAGTTAGTTGAGTTTGGACCGTACTGTAAGTCGATTTGTCAATAGTGGATTTTACTAGTTTGGGCCCTGAGTTTTTTGATCCTTTGCGTGGAGTTTTTTCTCCATGATCAATTGTTGATAATTCAACATATGATCGACTTGCATGTGAATTCATCTGGATTAGTTATTATTTGTGACTTGTTGCTAATAATAATTGGTAAATTTAAATTCCGCATTAATCACCTATTCACACCCTTTTGGGTGTTAGTTGGGTCAAACTTCGTTATTTTAATTGGCATCATAGCTTAAATTCGATCCTAAACCCAATTTATCTAAATGAGTCAATTATTAAACGCTTTTCCATAATTTGATGGAAGCAATTATGTTTATTGAAAAGTGAGAATAAGAGCTCTCTTAAAATCTATGAACGAGAGAATGACCCATGTTTGGAATGGAATGGCCCAACTCTTTCAAAGATCTTTTGTAGATGGAATCTTAGCCGAATGATTGATGTGACCATTGTAATAAGAGATATGTCAAGTCCTGCCAGCATACATTGTAGGGTGGTTGCATCTTTAGGTATTAAATGCTCTACAGGACTAGAGAGGTTAGATTAATGCCTATGATAAGATGCTTCGGCTAAGGAGATAAAGCCACATGTTTCCTCATCTAACGAACACCACTTCATTTGTAACACTATATATACACCATCTTGTTTCATTTTGAAGACTAATGCAACTATACACACTTGAAGCTATATCCCATCTTTTCTCTTGTTTTATCACCCTTAGATTGTTTGAGTTAGATGCTTAGCTTTGAATTGGATTTGTATGTTTTCGATTGTTATATATTATGCAATCTTGTTTATATATGTTGTCGTCGTCCGAACATTTTTGTCTCAAGTGGTAAAGCTTTCCCCACACCCAAATCAAAATATTTTTTCAACTAGTGATCCACCCATTCGTGTTGGAATTAACTTGCGTGGATACGAGTGAGCTAAGTATCTGTTGTCCACGTGTGCATACACAAATTGAGGTCAATATATTGACTACGTCTATGGGAAAAACCACCATAACCACAAATATCCCCATGGAAAAAGCTCGGCGAAAAGTTGTTGGACATCCCCCTTTTTAAAAAAAAAAAAAAGAATTGTTCTTGAAGAAAGAACAAGTGTAAGCCCCAAGAAAACAATTTGAAAGTTCTACAAAAAAAAATTCATCTAGTCTCCTGAAAAAAGAATATTTTGTAGAGATCTTTCTTTGAAGAAAAGACATTGAAAACATGAGTTCGGGTAATGATGTTCCACCTAGAAGGGTGAGAGGAAACCCTGAAGAAGGGATTTTCGAAGGAGCAACTCAAGCAGGTCGGTGCCGACCTCGCCACCATCATATGTTAGGTAGGATGAGAGTTGTTGCCCATCTCACCTAGGAGATAGCAACCAAGCTACTAACATGAGTAACTTCACCCACCAGAACATGACCATGCAAAAATTCCTTAGCTTGCCAAGAGAGTCAAATAATTTTCCCTTATGTGCCCCACAAGAACACTATCCCCAAGATAATGATGTCCAGAGCCAAAGAGATCCATCCCATCAATATGTGAGAGATGATTGCCCGTTGGAAAGGGAGGTGAAAGTGGCCGACCCACTGAGGCCCAGTTAAACATGAGGACAACTTTCTTCCAGAACATTAGCCGGGACATATTTCCCAAAGGTCTGCTAGTGTGTTTGACAAACTTAGCCTGACAAGTCAAAGAAATAGGCCCTCTCAGCCACCTCTAGGGCCTAGATGTTTCATGCTCCATGAACATCCTGCCAAGAAATGGCGCCAAAGGAAGGAGCAAGATGTAAGAAATTAGGCAGGCCCATCTAATTCACCTCCTAGATACCAAGCCAATGAGGGCGAGGATTCAGATGAATCACAAATATCCTGTAACTTTGATGATGATGATAACCTACTCTTCTTGCAAGAATTGAGAGATGCTCATGTCCGAAGTCACAATGTACCACCAAAAATACTAAGTATGCTGGGAGAAGTGATCTAACCAAGCACCTGAATAGCTATAAAGCCCATATAAGTTTGAGGGCTCCTTCCCCGCTGTGAAATGTAGAGCCTTCCACTTGACTTGGAAGTGGAGCAGCCAAAATTTGGTACAGTAGAATACCAGCAGGGGTCTCCCATTCCTAAAGGCAATGGGAAAAATGGCCCCCTTCCCATCTGATGGACCAATAGTGGAACCAAGACGACCCTACGGTTGTCTCCAATTTAGGCCAAGCACTCGTCACTACTACACTAAAGCGGTGTCCACGCTAGCTTACAAGACGTAGACCCTAGCCTTAGCGTACAGCAAAGTGGATCTAGGCAGCAATTTCGGGCCTAGAAATAGGTCTGATCCACCCTTCTACTGTACTTATCATCACTCCTACAATCATGACACGAACGATTGCAGAGACATCGCCCAACAGCCAGATCCAATCAATCCTTTGGCTAACCAAAAAAATTAAGTTTGCACTTAAATCACATAAATCATTAAAAGTTCAAATTTTCTCAATATTGCATGGTATTTAGAAACCCTTTGTATCTTTTAACATTGGAGGCGGCTTGTTGAGAAAAGAATAGTAAACTCATTAAAATTATTGCTTCATACTCCTTTGTCTTTTCTAGGACAACATCCCCTTCATGGATACTAATGTTAGAGCCAAATCATTTGTAGAGGGGGATATTGATGTGTAGTTTCTTCAAAATATCAAGAACTACAATAAATTGCTTGTCAAGCTAATTTTGCTGGTATTGCTAAAATTATTGTGGTTTCGTGACAGTGTTTTGATTTTCCCTCGAAGAGAAGTTAAGGTGATCCCCTATTGAAGATTGTAAGTGGAATATTATGGGTTGTACTCCACATAATCCATCTTAATGCATCTACTCCACAGATGAATCATTTGAGTGTGCATCAGCATTCTGTTACGTGTTGGTTTGCAACATAGATATCACAAACCACATTTTAACACTACAACAAAAAGACATTTTACAACATGCAAAATGCAACATTCGTTAATTGTATATTGGTAAAGGGGTATACTGCTACATATAATAAGTGCATTTTGCCATTTGTTAACATAATTGAGATTTGACAACGTCATTTTAATGAATATTGCTAATGTCTCAGTTTGCAACATTTATTGACCGTTGCCAAAAGTTTATGTATTTCACATTTTTTGCAATATTTATAAACTGTTGCTAAAAGTTGATCCTATAGCAACATTTAATGCCTATTGTTAAAACTATTAATATGTTCCATTCCACAACGTTTGTCTGTGCCGAAAGTTTATCTATATTTCACAATTTAGTAATGTTTATTGACTATTGTTAAAAGCCGATCCTATGGGTTGCGTTCAACGCTTGTTGCTAAAACTATCACTATATTGCCTTTCGCAACATTCATTGACTATTGTAGAAACTCACTATTTAGCAATGTACATTACCCATTGTAATTAATTTAAACCAAATTTCAAATAAAACCAAAATGAAATGGCCTAAAATCATTTCCACAACCCACCTTAATAAACCAAGCCCTATGAAAAAATAACTTGAATCTAAATGAGATGTTTAATTATTTATTATATTCCCGCTTGATAATTTAGTTTCTTACTTAAGACTTTTTATAACCATTCTTTTCTCATATTCAATTTTCAGCTTTCTCAATTTTCCAGCAAGTGGACTTTAGGAAGTTGTTATATTGTTACGCTTTGATTCAAATGGCCCAAATATCCTACGCAACGAGTACATGTAGGGCATAGGCTTCAGTTGCTTCAGCAGTCTCGCCATCTTTAGCAATTTGCTACGCTGCTTTTTCTTCATCAACAACTCAAAAGTCTACGAATTTTATGAATAATCATACATTGATTTTAGGGACTATTGTTATGCCTTGATTCACAAGGCCCCAAATATCCTACGCAATGAGCACGGGTAGGGCCCTACACCGCACCAGGAAAAACTAAAACGAGGCTGATCTAATCGAACCCCCTTTTTTGTGGCCGAGCCAATATTCTTGCCGAACCACATTAACCCCCACAGGAAGAGTCAGTCCGTCAGTGGAGGCGAGGCCACGGAAGGAGCTCAACAGAAGATCTCCCAGACAATTTTTTTGATATATGATTGATGTAACAATTCATTGTCACTACCGTCATTGCTAGCCTAACTGGTCAAGTCCAAAGTCGCAAACTAGGCATTATAGATACTAAAGTGGTACTAGCATTTAAGGCTTATGATTGATTGATATCTAAAATTAGTGGCATTAGCCTTATGGTTAAGGCCACGTGGCTATTTATCCAACGATCCTAATTCATCTTCTTATAGTATAGAAGCTCACACTTAGTGTCCTTTGAAGGTAATGCAAGTTTAGACTATCAAGTTATAACTTTGTCATATTAATACTCAATCTATTACTCCCCAAGGCCAACCCCCTTTTTATATTGGAGGCTCGCGTATAAAGCTCTCCCATGCTCATATATTTTCTTCCCCAACAAAGGTTATTTAGGACATTTGGAGGTACATTTTTTGGGCCAACAAAGGTGTAGCGATTCTAAGGCATATTTAGATTATTTAGGACATTTGGAGTTGTGCGTTTCAGAAATTTGGAGTTTGAATTCAGAAAATGTTCTGGGGTTTGGTTCCATTCCTATTTCAGGGATCTTATTGAAAAAAAAAAAAACACACAAAAAAGGAATTGGAGATGATGTTTGTCCAATATTTTTGATAATATATTGGCCGATAAACTTCTTACAGTGCTATTTTCTGGTCTTTTGCTAGAGACTTGGAGTGGACTGCATGCTTTATATATGAAGGATCGTCCATATGTCAAATGGTTGTTGCAGTAGTTCTACTTTTGGTTATGTTATTAATTTTTCTCTTCCCATAGTTGGCCATTGCTGCTAGTGCTAACCAATGCATTTATACAGAGCAATGGCAATGCCGGGCAAAGGTCAGATTGTTATAGCATTTTTTGGTCATCATTGAATTATTCTAAGAATGAATCATGAAGCATGTTTCATATGAGAGTTGTAAGCTTAATGTGTTTGGATTTGGTCTGCTTAAGTTTGATGTCATTTGTGGTTATTTCATAATTTGTTTCAAGAATACATGAGCTGATAAAATTTAATGGAAAACCGTGAAAAAATGTTCTGTGCACATTCTTAGATTTTCTAGTTTGAAAGTGTGAATAATTATTTTCTGTCAATATATAACAACTTACAGTCAGTCAACCCCTACTACTTTTATACATGTTGGATACCGCCATATCTGTTGGAATTAATTGATTATTGGATTGGGTTAAATCATTAAATGAGAATATGATATTTAATGATGTGGGCCATTGCAATTAATTTGGGTGAATTGGAAAAGTCTCCAATATAGGCCCATAAGTTGGTAAGCCCATTTTAAGTGTCTTATATATGGTAAGGAATCCCACATCGAAAGTTTACAAGAAAATAGACTTGTTTATATAGTGGGATGTGTGAATAAGTTATAATTTAATTAGTGATATACACCTTAGCTAACTTTGGCTAGCCAAAGGCTAGCAAACTAGCCACTACAAGAGTGGTGCTTCGCACCACTCGCGCCGCGCCACGCCCGGACCCGGACCCGACCACGGTCACGGTCACGGTCCCGGTCCCGGTCCCGACCCGCGCACGTCGCAAAGTTCGCATTGGGCGCTTTAGAGGCGCACTTTGCACTTAGCACGTACGCATCGTCGCGAGGAGCTGAGGAGCCTTAAAGTTTTCGAAAATGGACTCATGGTTCGATGACATGGCAATGAGAGGCTCAATGAGTTGGCATCCTAGGTGGCACACACGTCAAAGGTTACGTCACTTCGTCCTGCATGGCGGCTGGTTCAGCTGGACGTACGCATGGCGTCTGCATGGCTGGTGACTATTCAGAATAAAGTTAATAGGTATGATGGTTTAATCTGGACCGTCGATCATGAAATGGTGCGATCCAATGGCTAAAACGTATCAGACCAAGTGGTGCACCTGTTCATGAAATGTCACACACCCATTCAAAGAGACACTTCAATCTCTATAAATAGAGAACTCCAAATTCGTTTTGGGTACACCAAATCAATTACAAAATATTATTGATTTCTAAAATTCCTCTCTCTCCAAATTCTGTTCTCATATATCCTTCAAATAAATTCGTCGTTATTCCGTTCGAGTAAGATCAATTTTTGGTTCGACCGACAAGGTTGGTATTGTGCAGTATCTACTTTGGAAGGAGCGTTGTATCTTGGGAGACAGACGTCCATAATCCCGTTTGCACTTAATTGGGGGGCGAAATCTGTCTTAAGGAGATTTGCTTTGGCATACCTCGCTTCATCTTCATCTTCTTCTTTTCATTTTCTTTTTGTTTATTTGTTCTTTCGATTGAGTTAGTCGTCTACACGACAACAATCTTAAGACAGATTATTTTCTCTTTCTTCTAATTTTTCTATTGATTATTTTTCTGTAATTGTGGTTTTACAGAAAAATGACTAGTACTATTGAAAATAATACTAGTGCTGTGATTGCACCAAATGTTGGTTCAAATCAATTTGTCATGCCACCGGCTTCGCAACATGAGAAACCGGAAAAATTCAATGGCACTGATTTCAAGCGTTGGCAACAGAAGATGCTGTTCTATTTGACAACATTGAACTTGGTAAAGTTTCTGCGTGAAGAATGTCCCGCACAAACATCGGAGAATGCTACTGATAAAAATACTCAGTTAGCCATTGAAGCATGGAAACATGCAGATTTCTTATGCCGTAATTATATTCTCAATGGATTGGATAACACCTTATATAGTGTGTATAGTAACTACAAGACGGCTAAGGAATTGTGGGAGTCTCTTGACAAAAAATACAAGACAGAAGATGCCGGAACGAAGAAATTCATTGTTGGCAAATTTCTGGATTTCAAGATGACTGATTCAAAGACCGTAATGAGTCAGGTTCAAGAGATACAAGTTATACTTCATGATATTGAAGCTGAAGGAATGACTTTGAGTGAATCTTTCCAGATTGCTGCTATGATCGAGAAACTGCCTCCACTATGGAAAGATTTCAAAAACTATCTCAAGCATAAACGCAAAGAGATGACGATGGAGGATCTTATTGTTCGACTTCGCATTGAAGAAGACAACCGGGCTGCAGAAAAGAAGAATAATGTACGCAACATGGAAGCAAAGGCTAACATGGTGGAAGACTCGGGGTCTAAGAACAAGAAAAGGAAGCGTTCTGGCTCATCTATTGACAAAGAAAAGGTCAACAATGCAAAACGGTTCAAAGGAAACTGTTATATTTGCGGGAAGCCTGGACATCGAGCTAAAGATTGTCGAAGCAAAAAGAAGGATACACAGAAAAAGAAATCGCCCCAAGCCAATATTACCGAAGTGGATTATATGTCTACAGATGTTGCAGACATCAACCTATCTGCTGTTGTTTGCGAAGTTAACTTGGTATCTAATGCCAAAGACTGGTGGTTGGACACAGGAGCCACTCGTCACATCTGTGCTGATAAGGGTCTATTCGCTGAATATAAGACCTTGAATCATAATGAATGTCTTTACATGGGCAATTCTACAACTTCGAAAATTGAAGGGATTGGAAAGGTTATTCTGAAATTCACATCGGGAAAGGAACTGACGCTGAATGAAGTTGTACATGTGCCAGATATCAGAAAGAATTTGATTTCGGGAGCTATTCTTAGTAAGAAAGGATTTAAAATGATGTTTGAATCTGATAGATTTGTACTTACTAAGGGAGGCATGTATGTTGGGAAGGGTTATTTACTTGACGGTCTATTTAAGGCCAATGCTGTTGTAGTGGACAAAAAATCCACATATTTGTATCCACAAGTTATTAATAAAACTAATACTTCTGTTTACTTGCTTGAATCTTCAAATTTATGGCATAGCCGATTAGGACATGTAAATCGTGCTTCCTTAAGAAAACTTGTAGGTTTAGGTCTTATACCTAAACTTGAATCCGAAGATAAACATAAATGTGAAATTTGTGTTGAAGCAAAATTTGCTAAAAAACCTTTTAACTCAATTGAAAGGAGTAGTGAACCATTATGTTTAATACATAGCGACATTTGTGATCTAAAATTTGTACAAACTCGAGGTGGTAAAAAATATTTTATCACGTTTATTGATGATCACAGTAGGTATTGCCATGTTTATTTATTAAGTAGCAAAGACGAGGCATTGAATGCATTTGTTACTTACAAAAACGAAGTTGAAAATCAACTTGGAAAAACAATTAAGGTATTAAGATCCGATAGAGGTGGCGAATATGATTCGTCCATGTTTAATGAATTATGTGCTAAGTTTGGTATTATTCACCAAACAACAGCCCCTTATACTCCTCAACAAAATGGGATTGCTGAGAGAAAGAATAGAACTTTAAAAGACATGGTTAATGCTATGCTTATAAGTTCTGGATTACCACAAAACTTGTGGGGGGAAGCAGTGCTAACTGCTAACTTTATTCTAAATAGAGTTCCTCACAAGAAAACTGGTTCGATACCTTATGACATATGGAAAGGTAGAATGCCTTCCTACAAATACTTAAAAGTGTGGGGGTGCCTAACTAAAGTAGCTATTCCACCTCCCAAAAGGATTAAGTTAGGTCCAAAAACTATTGATTGCATTTTTATCGGATATGCAATAAATAGTAGTGCGTACAGATTTCTTGTGCATAAATCTGATATAAGTGACATTCATGTCAATACTATTATTGAATCTAGAGATGCTGAATTCTTTGAAAATGTGTTCCCTAATAAAAGAAATATTCTTGAGAATATTCAAAAGAGAACACGAGATAATGCTTTTGAAAACAATATAGAACCTGAACCAAGAAGGAGTAAAAGAGCAAAGATTGCTAAATCCTTTGGTCCAGATTTTATATCCTTCATGATTGAGAAAGAGCCTCAAACATTTAAAGAAGCTATGACTAGTCCAGAATCTGTATTCTGGAAGGAAGCTATAAATAGTGAAATTGAATCCATTATGAGTAACAATACTTGGCAATTGATTGATCTTCCTAAGGGAACTAAACCAATAGGATGCAAATGGATTTTTAAACGAAAGTTAAGATCCGATGGTTCAATTGACAAATACAAGGCTCGACTGGTTGCAAAAGGATATCGTCAGAAAGAAGGGATTGATTTCTTTGACACATATTCTCCAGTAACAAGAATTACTTCTATTCGGATTTTAATTGCTATAGCAGCCTTGTATAATTTAGAGATACATCAAATGGATGTTAAGACTGCATTTCTGAATGGGGAATTAAACGAAGAAATATATATGGAACAACCAGAAGGTTTCATAGTGAAAGGACAAGAGAACAAAGTTTGCAAACTTGTTAAGTCCTTATACGGTTTGAAGCAAGCTCCTAAACAATGGCACGAAAAGTTTGACAGCATCATGATTAGGAATGGATTCATCATAAATTCATGTGACAAATGCGTATATTCGAAAAAATTCGAAAATGCATACGTACTCGTCTGTTTATATGTTGATGACATGCTTATATTAGGGACTAATATAGAAGTCATCAATAGAACAAAGACTGTACTTACCAATAACTTTGACATGAAAGATATGGGTAAAGCAGACGTGATTCTAGGAATGAAGATATCTAGAACATCGGATGGAATATTCTTGTCTCAAACCCATTATGTTGATAAAATAATTGAGAGGTTTAAGACTCATAATATTAAAGAGACGAGTAACCCATTTCTTCCTCATATAGTTCTTCACAAGAATAGTGGAAATGGAAAACAACAGTTAGAATATTCCCAAATTATTGGGAGTTTAATGTACTTAATGAATTGTACAAGACCTGATATAGCTTACTCGGTAAGTAAGCTAAGTCGTTACACAAGTAACCCAAGTAATCAACACTGGGATGCATTACTTAGAGTTTTGGGATACTTGAAACGGACTAGAGAGTATTCATTAAGCTATGGACAATATCCTCCAGTAATTGAAGGATATAGTGATGCCAATTGGATATCAGATACAGACGAGTCAAAGTCTACCAGTGGCTATGTATTTACTCTCGGTGGTGGCGCTATATCATGGAAATCTTCTAAACAAACGTGCATAGCTCGATCTACTATGGAATCTGAGTTTATTGCTTTAGATAAAGCAGGAGAAGAAGCAGAATGGTTAAGACATTTTGTAGAAGATATTCCTATATGGCCAAAGCCTGTACCGGCTATTTGTATTCATTGCGATAACCAAGCAACAATAGCCAGGGCTGAAAATTTTGTGTATAATGGTAAGTCGAGACATATACGTCGTAGACATAACACCGTTCGACAGTTGCTCTCAAATGGAACAATATCTATTGATTTTGTTAAGTCAAAAGAAAACCTAGCGGATCCGTTTACTAAAGGGTTATCTAGAGAGCGTATAGATTGTGCATCGAGGGAAATGGGTTTAAAGCCTAAAACCCAATGAGTCATCTTAGTGGAAACCTAACCTGGCAACTGGAGATCCCACGGACTGGGTTCAATAGGAAAACTAATTATGAATGACTCGATAAGAAGCACTTAGGAGTTTAACTCCTTCCCATTTCTATGATGCAAAAAGTGCTGCGTACGAAGATTATGAAGGATAAGCTTTGCTTTTAATGATGACTATAAATAGTACAAGTGAACTCTTTATAGAACATCACCTATGTTAGTGTGAACTTGGCCGGTTCTATGAGAATTTACTTAGGCGAATTCTCTAAAGCACTCGCAGAACCCAAGTAGTTCAGGGCCGAAATAATGAACACAATAGAGAACCAAATTTTGATATGAGAGATAATGTGTTTGGTCTATTGTCTAAGCTTGCAATAACGGTTGACAGTTCAAAACGATGCGTTCACTGATCAACCAAGTGAGTTCGATAGATTCTTACTAAAGAAGGTTCAAAGCGAAAACTACCTATCTTGATGCGTTATCTTTCAAATAGTACTCTTCTTCCGTCTTCCTTGATTTGAGTCGACTTCTTCCATTCATGTGGGGGATTGTTGGAATTAATTGATTATTGGATTGGGTTAAATCATTAAATAAGTATATGATATTTAATGATGTGGGCCATTGCTATTAATTTGGGTGAATTGGAAAAGTCTCCAATATAGGCCCATAAGTTGGTAAGCCCATTTTAAGTGTCTTATATATGGTAAGGAATCCCACATCGAAAGTTTACAAGAAAATAGACTTGTTTATATAGTGGGATGTGTGAATAAGTTATAATTTAATTAGTGATATACACCTTAGCTAACTTTGGCTAGCCAAAGGCTAGCAAACTAGCCACTACAAGAGTGGTGCTTCGCACCACTCGCGCCACGCCCGGACCCGGTCACGGTCACGGTCACGGTCCCGGTCCCGACCCGCGCACGTCGCAAAGTTCGCATTGGGCGCTTTAGAGGCGCACTTTGCACTTAGCACGTACGCATCGTCGCGAGGAGTTGAGGAGCCTTAAAGTTTTCGAAAATGGACTCATGGTTCGATGACATGGCAATGAGAGGCTCAATGAGTTGGCATCCTAGGTGGCACACACGTCAAAGGTTACGTCACTTCGTCCTGCATGGCGGCTGGTTCAGCTGGACGTACGCATGGCGTCTGCATGGCTGGTGACTATTCAGAATAAAGTTAATAGGTATGATGGTTTAATCTGGACCGTCAGATCATGAAATGGTGCGATCCAATGGCTAAAACGTATCAGACCAAGTGGTGCACCTGTTCATGAAATGTCACACACCCATTCAAAGAGACACTTCAATCTCTATAAATAGAGAACTCCAAATTCGTTTTGGGTACACCAAATCAATTACAAAATATTATTGATTTCTAAAATTCCTCTCTCTCCAAATTCTGTTCTCATATATCCTTCAAATAAATTCGTCGTTATTCCGTTCGAGTAAGATCAATTTTTGGTTCGACCGACAAGGTTGGTATTGTGCAGTATCTACTTTGGAAGGAGCGTTGTATCTTGGGAGACAGACGTCCATAATCCCGTTTGCACTTAATTGGGGGGCGAAATCTGTCTTAAGGAGATTTGCTTTGGCATACCTCGCTTCATCTTCATCTTATTCTTTTCATTTTCTTTTTGTTTATTTGCTCTTTCGATTGAGTTAGTCGTCTACACGACAACAATATCGACTCTGCTCGATCCTGTAGAAATGAAAAGGAGGTATTTTTTCATTCCAACGCTGTTATGGAGGCACAAGATACCTTTTACTCCTAAGTAAAGATACATTATTAAGTTGTATGTGCTTTTATGGATTTCTCTTATCTTGAAATGAAATATGTAATTCAATTTGAGGGTAGTGATTTTAGTTTCTTTACTGGCAGACTGGCGTGGAAATATCTCTAATAGCTTAAAATTTTCACACAATAGTGCCATGGAGATAATGAGGCTTTTGTCCCATTATAATGTTAGAAATTGAGCCAATTGCTATGAATATTAAAAACGAGATAATGAGCAAGATGAAAATAACAATCATAAGAACAAAAGATTTACGTAGAAACCCAATACAGGAAAAAATCACGGGTAGAGACAAATAATTCACTATATTAAAAGTAATGAGTTACAATATGTTATGCTAGATCTAACAAGATTCTCTCATGATCTCTCTATCTGTGAGTCTCTATTAATCTGGATTCACCTGGATCAATCTCTGAGTCGATCAAATAAATGTGTAATATACCACATAATTATAAAACTTGAATATCTAACATACTAGGAGAATTAATACAAACAAGAGTTTAATATAAGGTGAAGTCCTATCACAATAGGTAAAATAAATAGCACAATATTTAATTTTAAATAGGAGTCCAAAAACTACCAAAATCGCGAAACCTTCTCCTTATCTATCTTAGACTCTTTCAAAACTTCTTCAAGTTATACTACCAACTCTCAATATAACTCCCAATTAAATTCCTAATAGAATTCGGGTTACACCTAAATTCTAACAAATCTCCATCTTGACACGAATTCCACCGCAATGAACAAACCTTCAAAAATTCTTCATTTGGAGATGAATTCCATTACAAAGAATAGAACTTTACTCTTCAATTCCAATAAAATTCTCCAAACAAAACACTTCACCTCTTCCACAAAGCCCAATTAGTAAAAACTTATTAACTGCCAACAGAATCCAAGCACTGCTTATCTGCAGGATTACTTTGGGTACCAAATTCGCTCGACTTATCACCACAAGAAACAAGATAATCAGGATCACAATTAACTTCACTAGAGCTAGTAGCATGTTCTTCAATACTAAATTTGCTAGAATTATTACAATTAGAAATCCGATCACAACCAACTCCATTTGAGTCAATGCTTATCAAGCCATAAGCAACCAAATCATCCTCATCGAACCTTTCCTGAGGTCTAATAGCTCCTTTCTTAATTTTGTGATAGTTGCATCAAACATAATCGCCAAACCATCCAAAACATATAATTGGAACATTCTTTGACCCTTTATCACAACTTGATCCTTACGTTGCTTTTCCTTCGGCATTGCAAACAAAAATCTGCCATAATAAAAATCTAGTGTCGCGATCCAAAAACGGAATATCAAGTTTCATACTTGCCATCCCAAAATAATCAAACATCGATTTGAGTTGATGAAACCTTACTCTAATACAAAACAAAATTGGCCCTCCCAGGAACTGATGTCCATGTCTCTGATGCCACTTGTTAGAAATTGAGCCAATTGTTATGAATATTAAATATGAGACAATGACAATGATCAAGATGAAAATAACAATCACAAGAATATGTGATTTACGTGGAAACTCATGAGAGGAAAAAATCACGGGCAGAAGCGGATAATTCACTATATCAAAAGTAAATATTTACAATATGTTATGTTGATCTCACAAGACTCTCTTCTTAGTCTCTCTCCGTCAATCTGGATCCACTTGAATCACTCTCCGAATCTATCAAATAAGTGTGTAATACACCACATATTTATAATACAAGAATTCCTAACATACTAGAAGTCGAACCATTTGTCAACATTACTGAGGTTAACACTTGTAAGTTCATATGAAAAAATATTATCTACTAATTCGGAGTACCCAATTCAATAATTTCAGATAACGTAACAAAATTTCAAGGAAAGAAACTAAAAGCAATATACGACGAGTTAGGTATGGCGCACATTTTTTCCACTCCATATTATCCTCAAGCCAATGGACAAGTGAAATCTGTTAATAAAACATTAAAGAAATCCTAAATGTTTAACTCTAATTTGCCAAATCAAAGCCTTCAAATCAGAAAAGTCAAATTTCAAGTTTTGGGACATTCATTTACGTTAATTATATACAAGAAAGGAGGAAATCACATTTTATTTCCATAAATTTTTGAGTTACCAAATTAAGGTCTAGTAATCACTTCAATTAATAAAATTAACTTATATGCAAATGAATGCTTTATGCCCATCCTAAAATGGAAATGATAACTAATTAAAATATAACATAAAATAAATGCATTAAATCATAATTTATTCCAAATTCTACTAACATTATATGGATGTAGTTAAGTTTAATAAATAAGTGGATCGTCTAGTGTGTCAAGGTACATTCCCCTAAAAATATAATTAGTCTCAAGAATAATAATAATTTATGAACTAAATTTTAAATATGACACTAGAGTAAAAGAGGACATGTGGCGTTACATTTATCCTAGAAATGGATAGAGTGACTTCCTAAGTGTTTTCTATTGAACGTTTAAAACCTACGATTAGTATCTAGTGACTGCTAAATTTTGAGATCTGCGATTGATTCACACATTCGTTGAAGATATTTTACATAAAATAGTGAGAATAATTAGAGGGACAAAATTGTCATTTGTGATCGTATCTAATTATCTAATCTCGAACGGGGATAAGATATGTATATGGAAATCCGAAGAAATATAAAAAATTTATTAGCGTCTGTGATTATATATATTTCGATATTATAGTCTTTTGTCATTAGTGAAAAAAATAAAGACTGATAATTAGATTGGATAATTTAAAGTCAACTAGATAAGATCTAATTATCGGAGCTTGAATAGTATATGTCCGATCAAGTCCGTGTGGTAGCATTATAAAGTATTGGAACTTAATTGTAATTACTATAAAAGTTTTTGGTTTAAGTGCAATAACTATAGAAAATTGGAATTAATTGTAATTTTTATGAAAGTTATAAACTTAATTGTAATCGAAGTAGTAAGACTACACTTGTAATTAAATAAGTTATTGACTAATTGGATTTGGACTTTAATTGAAACTCTTATTTGGATTTCAATTGGGACTCCTAGTTGGACTTTGTTTGAATCCTTATTTTACATGATTGGTTTTTTTTTCTTCTTCTATATAAATAAAGATTAGATGGAACAAAAAAAATTCTATATACAACACACAATAATTCTTCCATAGTATTCAAACTTTCAGAGAGAATAAGAGGGGAAAAAAATATTTTCTACTTTTTGTCATCTATCTAGTCCAGAGTTAGTTTATTGATTTAATTAAAAGAAGGTGATCACCTATCTGTGTAGTCTTATCTTTGAAGAATACTATAGAAGCTTGAATGTTGGAAGCATCAAGTTCTTAGAATTAAAAGATGAAAGCTCATGATCCAAAAAAATAGAAGTTCAATTTTTAGATCTATTCAAGAATTGATTATCAAATTTTGGTAAGAATTCGAATCATTTATTCTTGATTATAACATACACATGAAAATCTGGCAACGTTATAATATTCTTGGATTATAACATTCCAACATTCCATGCACATGCACATGTTTTGGTCATTTGTATATCATGCATATTTCTGTTTTTACATGGTAAATGCATATACCTTTAATCCACTGAGCATGAAATTAAGTTAGGGAAATGAAAAATCTTGAGTGAATTGTTAAATTTGTTCAAGAGAAGACTATACACATTGAGCTCTCTAATTCTAGCAGCAGATAGTCCATTTCTTCACAAGTTGTTCTCAAATGTTACAAAGAGTCAAATCTATGAAATACAACCCCACGTATCCATGCCTCTGAAAAAAGTTGTCCTCGTGGATCTTTTGTACTTTGCGTAATAATTATTTACTAACAACTATACCTTAGGCGGTGCTGGTTTGAATAACATGAGGTCGTTTCATGCATGAAGTACAGCAGCTAAATATTGCTAAACTCCCCTGATGTTGGAATTAGTGTTGGTCTATTTGGATCTACAAGATTCTTTGGAGGGTGATTATAATTTTATGCTGAAGTGGGGCCAAAACATTTTTCGAAGTTGGAGAAACGAAGAATGATATTGAGCATTCGATTCCATTGCTTAATTTGATACCATTCATGACATGGCAGGAAAGTTGAATGTTCTAAACATTCATGAAGTTGCTTCAAAGTTTTTGGAGAATTATCTTTTTTCAAGGCTGAAGCACCATATTACAAGCATTTTGTTCGTGAAAATCCCGCATGCGTACGAGATCATTGACAAGTAATATGTCATAAGTAATGTGTATTGATTCCCACAAGGAATAAACTTCAACCAAACTGTACCAGTTTCTATTCAGATTCAAATGAATAAAAGATATTTGATGTTGTAAATTATTCTAATTTAGTCTAAGAAATCAACAAAATTAGGTTTGTGTGTATATAGCTTATTGGACTACGAATCTACCTATTGTTATCTACTTCAAGGCTGAAGCACCATATTAGAAGCATTTCCTTCCAGTAGAGGTGGATAATGTTTCATTTCGTCAAATTGCAGAGCATCATAAAAATTGACTAGTCAAGTGATTGAGTTTGAATAGTCTCGTCCGCAATGTAATATTGCTTATCTGGATCTTAAGTGGGCAAAAAGCAAATCTCTTTCTAGCATGTTGAGTCTACTCACAACCTTTCTGTTTGACTAGGAAGGTATTTATATTTATGTCCAATTACAGTATCGAGTGACGGAATTATTTATATAGTTTTAGACTAATGTTCATTATTGTTGGTATAAAACCAGTAGCCGGCATGGTTGACCCAACCTGAATTGCATGAGAACAAATGGAGCGAGGAGTTGAGGTTTGAATTTGAAAAGTAACCTCCCCACCACTACTAACTGCCATATAACTTCCACCACACCAAAATGATGAAAAGGGAATGTAAAAGTCGGGCAAAAGAAGTGGGTGAAAATATACATGAGTGTTGTTACTTAATTTTACAAAGTTAACATCTCAAACTCTTTCCATTGTAATCTAGTTTTTGACCAAAATAGGACTTCTTGACAAGTAGTAAGCAAGTAATTAAACCTCTCATTTCTTAAGATTTCAAGAATGTCCTAAAACTTAGAACTCGATAAGAAGCATGCCAGTTCGTTCTACATTAGTATCAGAGCCTAAGTAAGTTGTTTTCTTGCTTTATGACATGCTGAAAATGGGTTAATGTGATGAAAATGCATGTATGCTGTTCTTTCAAAGTCTGAGCACCTTTAATGGCAAATTATTACTCCACCTAAATTCATGAAATTGATACCATAATTCATATTAGAAAGTAGAACATTTGTGAAAAATTTCATGCTGTTTGACTATGTATCTTGAGTGAAAAATTGAGTCCTAGTTAAAAGAACCCAAAATTTCATAACGTGATAATTTTTCGTTTGGTATAGTTGGATAGTTCTTGAGACCTTTCCAGAACAGTATAAAAATGGTTAATTTTGATCTTGAAATGAAGAATTGATAGCCTCCCGAAATTTAGTCGAAATTTGGAAATTATGTATGAAAATGAACAAGACGAATAGCAAATAAGTTCCAATTTCACTCTTGCTCATATCTGTTGATGTCCAAAACATGGGCTTAGAAATTGATTTAAAATCTGACCATACAGATGAATTCAAAATGTCAAAATTGGTTAAAATGACCGAATGATTTTGTTTTGGCTTCGTCCACATGTTGCTTCTGCGCATGGGGATGGGGATGGCATGACGTGCCCCCGGTTTTTTTAAAAAAATGAGAAAATTGACATTGGTCCCGCCCATGAGGACACGTGCGAAGTCCGATTGCAATTCTAAAAATTACATATTGGTCCATGAAATTCAGGGCAACTTGTAAGAATTTCAGTAGCATCAGGAATAGAGGTCATCTTTGGCGGATCTACTTGCTAAATATATCAGCAAGCCTCTATGCAAAACTTGGAGAATCGGGTGGGGCATGTAGTAGCTGCATTGGCCAATAAAACATAGGGTACCCCTGTTTTGGATAGAACCAATGGAAATAGGTATTAGCAGATGAAGCTGTGAATTATTCAATTATAGAGACACCATCAATCAAGCCTGCTACCTCTGTTTGAGCTTATGTTTCGACCATTCCATTTCCTTAAAGGTTTCAAAGACAACCTAAAAAGAAATAGGTTCATGCCATTACAACTAAAAGTGGACTTCAGCTGCCAGAAATTACTGTAAAATGGAAAGAGATAGAAGAGAATCAGGTACCTATCGCGGGCGAGGAACAAGTGGATCAGTTTGAAGAATCAGCAAATGTTAATCAAAAAGCAAATTGTCAACTGGTTAAGGCTACAGTTCTTATCAATAAACACACACCTTCAGTCTCATTCCCTCAAAGATTGCAGAACAATAAGCTAGACAAACAATTTCATAAGTTCTTGGATGCTCTCAAATAACTTCGCATCAATATTCATTTCATTGACGTCACTCTATAGATTCCCAATTATACTAAGTTTTTTAAAGAGTTGTTGACCAAGAAGAGAAAGTTAGATGACTTAGTGGCTTTGACAGAAGAGCGCAACGCAATCATACAACATCTTCCTTCTCAACTTAGAGATCTAGGGAGTTTCACTATATCTTACTTTATAGGAAATTCACGTGATTTAAATGCTTTAATTGATTATGGAGCAAGTCTAAATCTGATGTCACTATCTATATACAAAAAATTAGGATTGGATAATCCAAAAGCAACATCATAATCCTATAGCTGGCTTACATGATACTCAAGCATCCTTATGGATTCCAGCTACTTTCATCATCCTTGATATATATGGTCAACACATACCATTAATTTTGGGAAGAACATTCTTAGCAACCGCAAGAGCATTAATGGATTTTGAAAACAATGAATTAATCTTGAGGGTGGAAGAAAAACAACAAGACTTTACAATGAATGCTCCACTGAAGCAACCACATGACATTGAAGAGTTCAAAATGTTAGACCAGTGGGGGAAAAAACAAGAACAAGAAAAAGGTGGAATTGTTGCGCGGGACAATAATGAAAATTTTGTAATTTGGAGGCTCAAAAATAAATTAAAGAACAACTGCTAGTGCAGCCAATGCAAGGCTAAAAACACTTTTCAAGTCACCATAAATAGCCAAAACAACAAAGTCAAGCTAAAGAATATAAACAAACACTTATTGAAAGGCAACCCAATTTTCTTCCATTTTATTTATTTTACTTTTTAGTTATAAGATAAGTAAAATTTTATTGTTTTAAGTAGATAGGGTATCTTCATCACCATATTTTTCTTTAGGTTGTGTTCTAGCTTATTATAAAGCATTTCATGTTATAATTGATTTTCTTATTATTTGTATGAACATTAAACCTATACATACTGGACAAGGGAAAAAACATAACGAGTGAGCCACACTTTCATGCCATATTATTCACACCTACAGATTTATATCAGGAGAGTACTTTATTCCCTTCTTTGCCCTTAATTTTTGTATATTTCTTGGTATATCTTTAGACGTTGAGGGTAATGTCTATTATAAATTTGGAGGTGGAAAAACATCAAATTTGTTTTTCTATTTTTTTCTATTTTGCGTGCTTGTTCCGTGCCAAAAAAATCTAGATTTTTTTTAAAAAAATTGTTTTCAGTTTTACTTTTATTTTTGTGTGCTTGTGTGGGTTAGATAAATTTGCCTACTATGATACATATATTTGAAACAATATGTTGTAATATATATTGTGAAAAAATTGCATGTGTGTTGATTTATGATTGTTCATGTGAGACTTGATATTTTTTTAGCACAAGATTTATGTTTTGCTTCATGAAAGAATAATTTGATTCAAAATTTGAATAGATTGAAACAAATTAATTAGTGGACCTTAGATACTAAATACAAATAACTATTAAATTATACATCCTAAAACCAATTGTATGATAGTTTGAGGGTGATTGAGCTCTTGTAGGGAGACATTGAGATGAATATGGGTTTCATGTGTAAGTCCAAAAAATAAAAATAATAATAGAGTTGAATTAATTATTCTATGTGCTGTATATTTTATATTTTGGAAAAGTTGGGGGACTAAAATGATATATTTATTAAATTCAATTTCATTTGGGTCAAATATTTAAATATTGATAGAGTAATGATAAATATATCAATATTGGGCTCGTTTGATAGCTTGTAATTAATTATGTATATTAGGCTCGAGAAAAAGTCGATTCGGATAAGTCAACTTCAAGATATTTTAGTTTGAAGAAGTTGATGAAAAACTAGTTTTGCAATTTAATTGAAACCTTGAATGAAAATGTGCTTTGCCACGTGTGATATGTATGGAGTGTTTTATTTTGATTTTTGAATTGTATGGGTTAGTAGACATGTGTATGTTAAATGGTAGATAAGGTAATTTTTGTTTTAAAATGAATTATTTGATTTGGTTTTGGGATATGACAGAGATGACATGTTGATTAGATAAGGAAGAAGTAATTGTTGATTGAATAGAATATTGTGATTGAGACTTTTAGGTAAAAACACGGTAATTGAAAATTTTTACGCCGACAAGAATTCATTTTTTCCTTTCAACTCTAAATACCATACAAAAGTTCTTACTATTTACCCTAATAAATAAATAAATAAAATAGAAAATATATATATATACACACACACAGATACACATATCCGGTGGTAGTAGCAACACGGGCTGAAAATAAAGTTTGGAACGTGATTTTGGATTTCAAAAACGGTTTTATCTAACAAGGTAGGATTACGAAGTGCAAGTGTTTTATTCCATTTAATTAATTTCCCATATTTATAAATATTATGCTAATGAAAGCTACGATATGATATGATATGTTATATTATGATATGTAATGGCCATCTGGTACCAAAAATATGATATATTTGAGCTCTTACCTGTTTTTAAATATATGATATAACAGTATGATATTTTTAACGCATGATTTAGTATTTTTATTCGGAATTGCACCATTAATTCGTGTCTTATTGACTATTCTCATATATTCACCCATTTTTTCATACCACATAGGTTAGAACGAGTCGTTGGTTGGCGAGCGATGAGGTGCAGTCGTGGTGCCAGAATTTATGGAACTCAACAAAAAATAATCTAGCGTAATAAGGCTCTTTTTTCGGCAATTTCTTAGTTTATATTGTAAGAATTTTTATTTAGAAATTTAAGATATGTTTTATTGGGTTATAAATTTAAAATTGTGTTATGCTTTATTAGTGGAATTAACATTTATTATTTATTTAATAAATGTGATACGCATGATTTTTAATATTTATTTGGAATATGTTTTATTTGGTTATGAGTTTCTTCTATCAATTAAATTGTGCCCGTTAATTTAATATAATTACACTGTTGAAGTTTATTGTATTGGTAGCGATTTAAAAATTGAATTTTGGGTCGTTACACTATGTGTGTTAAATTTTGTGTGGATTATCTAAGGCCAATAAGATGAAAATTAGGTAAAAATCTTAAATTACAAATTGATTTTTGAGAATAAGTGTTTAATAAGGGGTGTTGTACTAATCATTGCTTGAATAGAAAAGAATATTGTCTCATTGTGAAACTTTTATTCGTAACTTTTATGATTCGAGTAATTAAGCATGGGAGGTTAACTAAAACCTGGTGCCCTGTAATCATGTGAATTGGGAGTCATCGGCCAAAAGATTACAACAAGGGTCATTTAGAAAATTTAATGAAAAGAAATCCGCACATAAGATGAAAAAAAAAAAAGAAAAAAAAAGATTATTACATATCTTGATTAAGCCCAAACATTTATTTGAGAGAATTTAAATATGTGAAAATGGATTATTAACTTATTTGATTCTTGGAAGTTGAAGTGAAAAAGAAAAAAAAATTAATAAAACGGATCTCTTTTGTTGATATGTTGAGCTGCAATTAGTAAGATTTAACCAAATTAAAGGAGGTGAGGATTAGTGTATAAATTCAACCTTAGATTACACTTTGGGAGAGAGTTAAATAAATAAGTTTGGGGAGTGAATCTTACAAGGGGATAAATGATAAATTTGACTATTGAGGGTCGAGATTTGAATCACTTTGTGAATTTATGATATTTGACATGAATTTTCACATACACGTCGACTTTGCATTGGATAAATAGATTAATTTGTAGCAGTTCATAGTTTAATACATATATTCCAATCTTGACACCGAAGACAAATTATCCTACCATATGTGTTTAACATTTTTTGTTTAAGTTAGGTAATAGTTTTGTTTGTTTGTGTTTAAGTTTGGGGGTGTTCGATAAGTATATTTTGTACACTTATTTAGGTCATTAAATTGAAGTGTTTTTTAGTGAATTGGATGAGTTAGCTTACTTATGTGTTAATTTTGTTGTTAGTTAAAACTCAAGGCAAATTAGTGAAATTGGAATAAAGGAACGAAAAATGGCAAAAACAAAAGAAATCCAAAGCTTGGATTACCAAAGTGTAAACATTCAATAGTTGATTTGGATAATAAAATGATGATTGAAGATCATATATGATCAATTGGATGCAATTGGAGGTCAAATGAGTGAAATATAGTTAAAATATTTTCACAAATTAATTTCCGACCGAAAAAATTACGCTCTGAATTTTTAGCCTCTGAATGAGACCCCATTTTCCGGTAGCAAATGTCCGAATTGGAAAGTTTTTATTTCTAGAAGAATTGCAGTCCTTTTAGTTATCTTTTCAAACCACTTTAAATAACATCAACAGGATATCTTGAGAAAACTTTATGACCAAAATATCGAAGGCTGTTCGAATTGGCGCGTGTACAGTACCATGTTTTCATCAACCCGAGAGCCATGTGGCTCAACAACGTGCAATAGTTATGTCGGTGTGTGCGCATGGGGTATTTTGCAGTTGAATCAATTCAAACTTTTTAGAACCCAGATTGGAAAACAAGGGCTACATATTAAAAAGCCCTCTCTTTCCTCTTCATACCCAATAATATTATCAAATTCATCCAGTACAAGGGGCTAATTGTTATATTTTGAGAGAGAGGAGATAGCCCTAGCAAGGAATTGAAGATTAAGCCCTATTATTCTTCTTGTAATTTGTATATATGTTAGGCTAGATCCGTTTTTGTATTGGATTAAGATGAGCCCTATTGTCTATGTGTTTTAATTCATGACAAGCAATTTAGTTTATTTCACGTGTTTCTTAATTAATTTTGCATATCCATTGTATTATTTAATTGATTGACCACCAATTAGATAATTAGTTGCTTGTTGTAGTGTTAAGAGATTCACAATAAGTTTAGAACACAACAAAATTAATATATGTGCAATAGATATTAGGAATAACATTTATCACGTGTGCAATCATATAGATAATTTAAACTTTAATGCATTCTAATCATTCGAATTCGAGTTAGGAATAGATTCGGGTCATTGTTAGGATATATTTAATTTATCTTGAAAAAGAAAATTATATATCATAGTTTTATCGATTGTCAAGAACACATGAATGAAACTAGATTACGAATCAAGAATTGAAATAGATAGCAATTGGCGGGTTTGAAATCCAATATACTCATCCATGATTTGATAAAAACCAAGCTTTTAGATTAATTTAGGATAAATCAAATCAAAAACTCTTTTATGTTACATAATTCGAATTCCATACGGAACTAGTAAACTTGAATCGAATTTATTTTCTATGGGACAATAAACGATGTTAGATTGGCTCTGAATGATTTGTGGAATCATGAAATCCTAGACTAAGATATCTCTTTCATCTGCAACTACCGCTTCATTCACTTGAATTATCGAACTTTCTATTCATTGGCCATTTCTTCTTGTTATTTTGGTCTTTTTGTTGCTTTTCTTCCCTATACCTACAATGAAAGTTGATTTCAAATCAACTAGCACCAATTCATCGTATCTCAAACCTCGCATAAAAAGCCTAAAACAGAGACAGTATGAGCATTAAAATAAATTGACAAAGAAAAATTGAATACAACACAAAATGTTCGAATTAGTGTCAAGGTACACGAAAAAAATCCTAGACAACCACGCCAAAAACTTGGTACAAATTCTTCTCGTGTGTAATACCGCAAATGCATGGATCGTGAACAAGGAATAAAGTAAATGTTTGATTCCAAGTATCGTACCCACAGAGATTGTACAGGTTCCATTTCGAATGAGCTTAGCCTTAATCGAAACTATAAAAATCGATGATTTTTCTAAAGCTAAATTTTAATTAATTAATGCATGGCCTAAATTAACTCAAATTAATGAAAAATTGTGATGAATGTAAGTGTGATGAAGATATAATAATGAAAAATGTACTAGGATTTTAAATCCTCTTAAAACTCGAACCTTTAAATTTGACAAAGCGACTTAATTATGAATACCAATACTCCTAATTTGTTTAACAATCTCTCATGAATAGAATTAAAAATATTCCTACATGTGACCTGACTATATCTCCATGATGGATGCAAACATACAAGAATGCATTAAGGACTTGTGAATACTTAAAGATCACGTAAAGTATAATTGTGTATGTATATCTTCTATCGAACTTTACAGCAATTGACACATGTTTATTTTTCTCCAAAATTGCTCGAAATTGAAAATGTGCTTTGTATTCCTAAGAGACACAAGGTTTAAAAGTTAACGTCATGATATAAGTTTCATCTTAATCCTAGCACAAAATAATCTAGCCTAACATACTAAGAGAAAGAAAACATGATAAAATCAAATACATCAATCAGAAGTCTTCAATGTAATTAACCCTTGTTTTCCACCTCTTTAAGAATTGTCCCGAATTCGTTTTCTCCACAACTTCGATCCTTACTATAAATTACGTTCATTTTAGTCCTTCAAATTCTAATCATTGACAAGTCATTCTTCTTTTCATCCTTTCTTCTCCAATTGCTTAGAACGGATCCAAAACTGAATCAAAAGAAAATTAATGCAAATTAGGTAGAAAATTGACAGTTTGATGATATAAATGAAAGTCCAAGAATATAAATGAAATAACGATAAGTAAATAGGTAGAAATGATGCAAACGATATAATTGTGGGGGTTCGATCCAAAGAAATGATCTCTCTGTCTCCAGCACGAGTAAGATATTTTCACTATATTGATTGACAATTTTTATTTTTATTTTTCTGACTATATTTATTGACTTGTGGTACAATCCAACCCTTTACAATACTTTCGGTGACTTATAAAGCGCCGATCCTTATGCAATAATGAACTTTACAAGATCTCAATATAACATATACTATTGAACTTTACGGGACCTCAATATGACTTACAAAGTGACTTACAACAAGAAGTACTGATTCCCATACTATTGAGCTTTCACATGACCTCAATACTATCCACAAGCTCAGAGCAATGATTTTGCAATGAAATTTCTCTCTTAATAAAAATATACAAATGAATTAAGTAGTAAACTAATACTTCAATAAATAGTAAAAATGATAGCTCAAGTTATTTTCAATCAATCAAAGTTTTCGATATGAAGAAGTACAGATTTATATGCAATGTAAGTTCAAATATATTTTTCGAAATATATCCCTCTATTATGAGTAATAGAAATAAGTTAAGTATACAAAGAGAGATGAAAAAGTTTGAAAAATAAAATTATTTAAAGAGTTTAAATCAGTTAAAGTTTTTGATATGAAGAAATAAATGAAATGAATGCATATGTAAACTCAAAAAAATCGCTCAAAATATATCTCACTTTGATCCTTTTGATGCATCTCCAAGTGTTAAGACATCCACTTGTAAACTTAAAGTCCTTTGTATTAGAAATTTAGTTCGTATCACAGTATCCTTCAAGTATTTATAATATCTCGAATAGTGCAATCCAAAGGGGTTTTTTTTTTGTTTGATTTAAGTACTACAAAACTTTAACAATTGCCTTTCAATGCTCGGTGCTAAGGTTACTCGTATACCAACATCAAGTTGTGTGCCATTTAGGATATGCATTAAACTACAAAATATACGAGAATATTATAGTTGAGACTCATTCACAAGTTGTTGAAACAAGACGCATACTATCATCCATTCGTGTCTTCATAGGGATAATGTCATATTTCTTGAACTTATCAAGAATTTCTCAATATAGTGTGGATAAAACAATATGAGACTATCAGATGTTCTAGATATTTAATTTCCTAATATATTATCGGTAACACCCAAATCCTTTATTTCAAGCGAAATCGTTAACACCATTTCTGTAGTTTGAATTATGGTATCATTATTATGTATAATTAGAATTTCATCTTGGTTAACAAATGTATTTATGTTTTTTATCATGTTGATCATCGTGATTCTTGTTCAATCTTGTTCTAGTAATTGAAAATAGCATCTTCAGATTCTTAAAGCAGAAAATCAATACTCTAAAAACAATAATATTAAGATAAATTTGCTCCCTTGTATGGTGCTTTAAGGCTATTAGCAATCGTTTCCCAGGGTTAAATAGATTTGATCTTTTGTAGCACAACAATCATTAAGAGTTGGACAAACTCAACTTATATTTTGTACTTGAAATATAGAAGCAAAATATAGCGAGTTCAATTTTATTTATTGTCACTAATTTGAACTTATTTTATTTTATTTTTCCCTATTAATTTATTTCAGTGCTTCTATTTTATTTCTTCCAAGCATTTTATGTGAAATTGGGGATACTGTGAAGCTGATTCGAAAATCGAACGCACCTCTCATTGTAGGCAAAGAGGAGCAAAAGAAGCACAACACACAAAGAAGGCTATTGCACAGAGATATGTCAACACTTTAAATATCAAGGGGTTTTAGACGATACAATCAGATTGAAATTATTCCCACATACTCTACGTGATAAGCCCTTGAATGGATGGACTCACAACCCATTGCCAAGATCATTACTTGGAATGACTCGACTAAAAAATTCTACACAAAATTCTCCCCATCGACGAAGATAGCAAAATTGAAGCATGACATATCCATATTCCGTCAAGGAGAAACTGAATCCTTTGATGAAGCTTGGAACATATTTAAGAACATATTTCGAAAGTATCCTCATCATCCGTAAAGGGCTCCAGATCCAATATTTTTATGCAGGTCTACTTTCATCATACCATGGTGGACTTATCATCCAATGGCTCCTTATCCATGAAGACTATTGATGAAGCCTTAGAGTTGTTTGAGAGAGTGGATACTACCTAAGCTATGTGGTCTTCTGTGCGAGTTGTTCATAGGAAGGCACCAAGAGTGTATAAGGTGGACACTTATACATCACTATCTGCAAAAAATGACTCTTTGGTTCATAAGGTTAGAGCATATTTGTGAACAATGTGGGGCAAATCATATTACAATAGATTATCCAATTCTTGCACAAGAAATAGATTGAATGACTATGAACAAAGGGGTCAGCGCTAACCAAATAACTAATATTCTGAGACTTTTGGAGGAAGCATCCAATTTTTCATGGAGTAATCAAAATTCCACTACATTACAGGGTTTTCAGTATCAATGGCCGGAGAAGAGAATTCCTTTGCAAAAGATGTTTACCATTATGGAAAAGACAGAGCACTACATGGAGGCAAACAATCAATTCATGAGAATGACTGTGATAACTTGAAAACTCAGATGGGATAGATGACACTTTCTATATTAGGAAAAGCATCAGTAACCTCGGTATGCACTATTGAGACTAATTCCAAAGAGGGCCATAAGTGTTTCGGAGAATAAAATAATTGAGGATCTGCCTGTTAAAGCATCGAAGAAGAAGCTTGAAGAGTTGGCAAAATTTTTGGACATCTTCAGAAAGCTTCTTATGAATATCCCATTACTTGAGGCCATATCTCAAGTACCAATCTATTCGAAGTTCCTAAAGGAGATGTTATCGAAGAAAAGAAAGCTCAATGAATTTGAGACCATCGTGCTAAATGAAGAGTGCAGTGCTATCTTGCAACACAAACTACCTCCTAAACTAAAGAATCTAAGTCTCAAAATACCTTGCTCAATAGGAAATAATCATATTTTTAATGCTTTATGTGATTCGGGAGCAAGTATAAATCTAATGCCTCTTTTGGTCTACAAGAAATTAGGTGTAGGAGACCTAAAAGATACTACAATCTCCCTTCAATTAGCATGAATTTGGAATTTTTAATGCTCATTAAAGTGGGCAAGTTCATATTTCTAGTGGACTTCTTTGTCTTAGACATTGAAAAATACTGGGATGTATCACTGATCTTGGGTCGATCATTCTTACACATGAGTCGAGCTATTATGGACTTCGAAACACGAGAGCTAACCTTGAGGGTAGATGATGAGCAAGAAAAATTCCAAATTCATGTCACTGTCAAAAAGCCATCCCGTAATGAGAAAAGCCAAAAAAGTTGAAGAGGAAGAAGTAAAAGATTATACAAAGTGTCCACATAAGAAGGGAATAGTTGGAATCATTGGAAATCACAAGAATAAAGAATGAGCTTTTCAAGTTTGGAGAATCAATGCTAAACATAGTGTGAATTGTTTTGTCAGTGCAGTCCGCTTTGAACCGCCATGGGTAAATCACCCAAAAGTCAAGCTCTAAACTTTAAATGAAGCTCTTAATAGGAGGCAACCCATTTTTCTGTCCCTTTTCACTTATTTTGAATTAAATATTTCATTATACTTAGTTTTAGGGATTGCATTAGTATTTTAGGACCATATTTAGGAACTCATGCATTTAAATTATTTTTAACACATCAAAAGGCAGTACTTTAAGACTTGCATTAGTAACTTAGGCATGTTTACTTATTGAGTTCATTTTATTTCGGCTCATTATTAACATCCTAGCATTACATTGAGATCACATTAATGTGATATGGATTCTTAAGGTTGTACCTAGATTTCAATCTTCTTAATGCTAGAAGATTTGAATTCTTCTTGATTTGAATACATTACAAATATTTAAATCTTATTTGCTATCATTAATATTTATTTTGAATTCTTGAAACAGAAAATTAAAATCTAGCAACAAAAAAAAGTGGTGGTTGTTATGATGTCTACCAACCGGACCAGCCTAATCATTCTACCTATCTGTATCTACGATCGTAAAGTTTTTGATCCTTACTACTTTATTTTGAATATTTTTACTTTTACATTGAGGACAATGTTCTGTATAAGTTTGAGAGTGGCAGAATTTTCACGACACCTTTGTCATTTATCAATATTTTGTATAACTTATTGATTTTTGTGTGATTGTTCGTGTAATTTTTATTTATTTTCAAGTATTTGCTCATTGTTTTGTGTGCTTGTGTGAGTTTGATGACCTTGTCGACAATGATGTTGAATATTGGAATAAGTATGGACTGTAAATAGTAGAAATATTATATGATTAGATTAGTTAATACTTGTTTATACGAAACTTGACATTTTTTGTGCACATCACTCATATTTTACACATTAAGTTGGTGATTTGGCTAATTACTTAGAGAAAAGTTGAACATAGTAAGTTAAACTCGAATAACCTCTATTGTAGTGATCCATAATCCATTGATAGAGTAGTTTTGAGGTAGTTGAGCTATTATAAGGGAACATTGAGATGAGTAGGGGTTTCGTGCATGAAATTTTTCTTGTGTGTATTGTTTAAATCCAACGAGACGAATATGAGATGAAAGTCTTAGTTAGAGGTTGGTTTTAGAGGCTGAGTGTCTAAAAGAAAATGGGCATAACACTAGTATATGCTTGAATAAAATATCTTTTCGAGCATGTATAACTCAAGTGAATAAGCATGTAAGAGTTTAAAACTTGACTTGGAAGTCATCGGCCTAAAACTCGATACATGAGTTATATAAAAAGGAAATGAGAAGAAGTTTGAAAAAAAAAACAATAATGTTGAGGAAAAGCACAATTACATTGATTAAGCATCAAGACATTTGGTTGATAAGACTATACCTTTAATACGAGTCAAATAACTTAGTTTAGTCTTAAAGGTTGAAACAATAAAAAATATAGGAGAATCTTGATTTGTTGAAATGTGAACTTGTAATAGTAAGATTCATCCAAATTAAGAGAGAGTAAAGATTAGAATTAACTTTGGGACGCACCTCGAGAAAATTGAGTGAAAAGAATAAGTTGGGGGTGTGTATCTTTCAAGCGAAGAAAGGAAATATTTGACTACTACGGGTTAGGAGTTGAGCCAATCATTAGCTTGATATGGTTACATGAGTTTACATACACACGTCGAGTTATGCATATAACAAGTGGAGATTGATTTGATTTTGCATTGTTGAAGATGTTCATTATGTTGATTACTAAATTCCAATTCCGAGACACGACAGATTGTCAAACCATGCTTTGTGTGGAGTTACAATTTTATTTGAGGACAAACAATAGTTCAAGTTTGAGGAATTTGATATGTGCATTTTACATACTTATTTAGGCTGTAAAATATGGACAATTGTTGGTAAATATATTGGAATATGGCTCCATTCTCTATAAATTATGTTTTGTAGAATAGCATTGGTGGACATGATGAAATTTAGGGAAAACAAGAAAAAAATAACTAAAATGAAAAAAAAAGTTCATGGACCAAAGTGCAAATAGTAGAAAGATGACCTAAAAGAAGAAACGAAGATGTGAAAGACTCGAAAACCAATTAAGCAAAGACATGAAGTATTGGAAGAAGAAAAGAGAAAATAGGTCAAGAAACGAGAAAACGGAGTTCCGGGATCAAAATGCAAAGAATGAGATTTCACTTGAACTATGTTATAGCATTGTTATTCTTTCCATGCGGTCACATGGCATGATTCAGGGAATTCCAAGGATAAAATTCGTTGAACTATGCTATAACATGAGATTGTACTATGCTATAGCGTAGTATATTTCCGGAGGAAAAATTTTAGTTTCCTTATTTGAATAAAACTCTTATGGAAACAATCTTATGAACATTTTTTAATACCTAGGACCGTCCATAATGAAGGAGAGACACGTTCTAATAGATTTTGGAGCATAGAAAGAAGCAAGAAACACGAATATCGATTCCAAAACTCGAAAATTCAATTCAACCTTTATTTAGGTGATATCGATTCTTCAATGTTTCTTTTGTTTTCTTCTTCATAACATGTTAGGCTAGTTTTCATTGTGCTAGGAAAATGATGAACCGTGTAATGTGAATTTTTAATCTTTAGTTTTACATACTTGACATTGAAAACATGTTTTTGGATATTGAATGATTTATATGATTTTCTTTTTTCCACAATTATTGTGTATGGTAGTTGTGTGAATGTGGTGGCCTATTATATGCATTCGAAGAAGGAAAATATGCTCGGCATAGTGTAAATCGTCATAGGGACCAATAGGGGGATAGAAATATATCGCTATATTCTATGTGAATCTTTAAATATTTATAAAAATTCATGCATTCTTATATATTCGCATCCGTTATAGAAATATAGTCGAGTCATATATGGGAGTGAGTTTAACATTACTCGAGATAGACTATTAAATAAAATAGGAACATTATTCATCAAAATTCAATCGTGTTGTCAAAGTGTAGAATTAAGGTTAAAATTTATTATTGAATGAATTCGGGATCCTGGTGCGTTTGAAATCTATTAAACACATCAATTTGCATTTAGCATAAATTACATTTAGTTTAATTAATTTATTCATAATTACACAAGTAGATTATGTTAGTCATAATTTTGTCACAACCAAATACACCACATTATTCTTGTTTTGATTAAGGTCACGATAATTAAAATTGAATTAAATCAATCTCTGTGAGACGATACTTGGACTCAAAATCTACTGTATTACTTGTTAACGAACCATACACTTACGGTGATTTTAATTCGAAAGACATTTTCATGAACAATCTCGATATTATATACACTCATTCATTCTTATACAATTAAAATTAATAAGTTAGAGAGACTCAAATTAAATTTT
>CAIGRB010125879.1:38702-55384 GCA_903798255.1 Fraxinus quadrangulata | reverse complement strand
AAAAAAAAAAAAAAAAAAAAAAAAAAAAAAAAAAAAATCTAAATCCATCAAGAAAAAAAAAGATTTTGTTGTTGTTGTTGTTGTTGTTGTTGTTGTTATATTAGTTTTCTTAGTTTCTACCAATGGCAGAAATCGAAATTAGTTTTCCCAATGTCCGAAACGACTTTGAATTGGTTTCTTTCGTTTCTATTTTCTATTTCGAATCCTTCTTTCTCCAACCTCATCATAGTAGATAGGTGATCTGCACTTCCTATAGTATAGTGCCTCATAAAGTGCCATGCTTATAGTTTTCTGAAAACTATTGTTATAGGCAAATTCTACTAAGCGTATATGTGTTTCCCAACTATCGTCGAGATCTAGTACGCATTCTCTTAACATATCTTCGAGTATTTGAATTGTCCTTTCAGATTGTCCATCGGTGTGTGATATGTGGTACTAAATTTCAGTTTCATTCCCATAGCATCTTGTAGACTTTTCCAAAATTTTGATGTAAATCTTGGATCTCTGTCTGAGACAATAAAAACATGAATTTCTGACATAAACATGTACATACTGTTCCATGGGAATGTCATTTTAATTGGAAGAAAGAGGACCGACTTTGTAAGACGATCCATATTACCTAGATAGCATTGTTCCTTTAGTAGACGTCGAAAATTCTTCCACGAAATCAATGGTTATGTGTTCCAATTTTCATTCTGGTATATCCAGTGGTCTAAGTGACTCTGAAGATCTCTAATATTTTGTTTTCACTTGCTGACAGACCGTACACTTACTTACAAAGAGTCATATTCTTTTTTTCATATTTCTCCACAAAATGCCTGGATATGCTACATGAAGGGTGGAATATGCTTCTTTGAGAATTTCTTTCCTTAATTTCTTATCTTTAGGAACACACAATCTGTCTATATACACAAGTACCATATCATTAGCTATCATAAATCATTATCACTTATCTATCCCAACTTTAGCCATGATTTTACACAAAAATAGGTCATTCTTTTGAGATTCTCTAATCCATTCTCTAAGAGTGGGTTGAACCATTAGAACATCAATAATAGCTAACTTTTGTATTGAAAATGCAACAACATCTAGTCTTAAATTTTCAAATTTCTCAACTAAATGTTCTTGAGTGGTTGGAACTATCAATTTTTCAGTTATTTTCTACTAAGAGCATCAGTAACTACATTGGCTTTACCTGGGTGGTAAAAAATGGTGTAGTCATAGTCTTTGATCAAATCCAACCATCTTCTCTATCTTATATTTAATTCTTTTTAAGTGAAGAAGTATTTGAGACTTTTGTGATCGGTGTATATCTCACATTTATCACCATAGAGATAGCGATGTCATATTTTTAGGGCATGAACTACAGCTACAAGTTCTAAGTCATGCGTTGGATAATTTTGTTCATATAACCTTAACTGCTTAGAGGCGTATGCCTATCTTTCCATATTGCATCGACATACATCTCAATCCTTGTTTTGACGCATTATTGTATATAACAAATTCTTATATAACTTTTGATATTGTCAACATCGGCGCTGAAACCAATCTTTGTTTCAATTCTTGAAAACTACTTTCACACTTCTCAGACCATTTGAGCTTAACTACCTTTCTAGTCAATTATGCCAGTGGACTAGCTATCTTAGAAAATCCTTCAATAAATCTTCTGTAATAGCCGGCCAAACCTACAAAATTGCGAACTTCACCTACATTGGTCAGCCTAGGCCAATTTTTTATAGCTTTGACTTTAGCTGGGTCTACCTCAATACCTTGTACAGTAACCACATGACCAAAGAAATCAATAAAATCTAGCCAAAATTCACATTTTTTTGAATTTGGCGTACAATTTCTCTTTTCGAAGGATGCCCAATACTATTCTTAACTGCTTTTCATGTTGGTGCTTATCTTTTGAGTATACCAGTATGTCGTCAATGAAGACTATAACGAATGTATCTAAATATGGATGAAAAACTTGATTCATTGAGTCCATAAACACAACTGGTGCATAGGTTAACCTAAATGGCATCTGTGAACTCATAGTACCTATACCGCATAGTAAAGGCCGTTTTAGGGATATCACAATCATTTATGTTGAGTTGGTGATAACCCGATCTCAAATCGATATTTTAGAACACTGATATATTTTTCAATTGATCAAAAAGATCATCTATCCTTGGAAGTAGGTATTTATTCTTTATGGTCAAGTAATTAATTTCCCTATAATCAATGCATATCCTTATTGATCCATCTTTCTTTTTAACAAACAACACTAACGCTCTCCAAGGGGATACACTAGGTCGGATGAAACCCTTATCCAATAGTTCCTATAATTGTATCTTTAACTTTTGCAATTCTTTTGGTGCCATCTTATAAGGGGTTTTATATATTGGTGTTGTACCAAGGTTCAAATCAATTGTGAACTCTACTTGTCTATCTGGCGATATACCATGTAAATCCTCAAAAAAAAAAAAAAAAAAAAAAAAAAAAAAAACAAAAAACAATAAAACAAACAAAAATAACAAAAAATGGGGCTTACTAGTAATATTCAATAGAAATCCTTGAAGTGTATTCTTTCTCACATCTTTCTTCTTTAAATGCAGACACTAATCGGGATATAGTCCCAATTCTTGTTCCAAAGAATCGAAATTATTTGTCTCCGAGTTTTTGAAATAATATTCCTTTCTCATGGCATAAGACAGTTGCATAATTTCTACCCAACTAGTCTACACCCAAAATTATATCAAAGTCTTTCATTCTCAAGAGGTACAAAGCAGCCTTTAATATTTTTCCTTCGATCTCTAACTTAACGTTTTTAAACATTTGATTAGTATTAATGACTTCGCCTGAAGGTGTACTAACATCTAAGATGTTATTCATTTTAACGTATTTATTCCCAATCTTATCCATAAAAATTGTAGAAATAAATGAATGCGTGGATCTGGAATTCATAAGGACAATATCAAGTTTATCAGACACTGGTAACATACCTATTATTACGTTTGTGTTCTGATCTTCCTCTTCTCCTGTCAAAGCAAACATTCTGGCATTTCCTCTCTTAAGTTGATCACCGTCTTCCTTTTTCTCTAAACATTCTCTAAGAAAATCATGAGTCTTACCACAAATGTAACATACCCCTTTTCCCTAAAGATACTCAATCAAGTGTCGTTTGTTCCACTTGGGGCATTGAGGAAAAGTTTAGTTTAAGCCTAACCAAATCTTTCCTTTCTTCTTATGGTCCCTACCTTTCTCTTTGTCGTGACATTGCCACTTTCTCCTGAAGACTCGGCGTTGGTTTGAGTTTTCTTTTCCAATCCTAAACCATTAGAGATTGCTTGCGCTCGACGCACAACTTCTACATAAGTAGTTTATTGCTGGGCTGCCAGGATTCTCTTAATCTTTGATCTTATTCCTATTTCGAACCATTTAACCTTTGTTAGCTTAGTGTTAACCATATGTGGTGCATATCTAGAAATTCGTTAAAAGTTCATTTTGTACTCTCCAAGCGACATAGTTCCCTGTGTAACCTGGAGGAATTCCACCTCCTTTTGATACTTCAATGACTAGGAAAAATATTTACCCATCAGCTTCCTTGAACTGGTTCCAAGTGAAATTACGTTGTTGTTCTACAGTCTTAGTACGTGTTTCAAATTCTCACCAATGTCCAACATTGTTAGTCAACATGAACTTCACACATGAAACCTTTTGAGCATCGTTGCAGTTCATGTGTTCGAAGATCTTTTCTAGTCTTTTTAGCCACTCATCGGCTACGGAAGGATAACCTTTACCATCAAAGGACGGGGTTTAAAACGACGAAACTGCTCAACAATCGAACTCATGGTGTTGCATTTCCTATTGCATTACGAGGTGCTGCTTGAGCCTACTGTCTGCCCAAGTCTTGCACTGCTTTTAGTAAATCTTTGAACATAGCAGCTTGATCTTGTTGTCGTCATGCCATTTCCTTTAAATAAAAATATTTTTTATTCAGAACTATGCAACCATACTACACTCTTCCCATATGTCTCTCTATGTTTAGCCATATCTATCGTAAATGTTATGTTAGCCCAAAGTGTTATGCATTTATGTTTTGTTGGAAACTTAATTTGTTGAGAACTTGACTTGTTTGACATTGGGATTCTGGGGGTTTGAATTTGCGCTTTGGGACTTTGACTTAAATTTGATTTGAGTTGAAAAAGATTTTAATCTTCTTAGACTTGTTTGAATTTGAAGAAGATTTTGATTTTCTTGGTGCTTCTCGAACTTAGACTTAAGAGAGTTTCTTCTCTTCCTCCAACTTTAAAATTTCTTCTGCACTTGTAGTTTTTCTCTTGCAGCTTTTACTTGTCCTTTTATCATGGAGCTTTCGTCTTATTTATAGAGAAGTTGATAACCACTTTGTAACCACCCACTTTGATTTGGTTTGGTTTGATTTATTTTATTTTATCTTATCTTATTTTATTATTGAATTTTAAAAGTAGGGCGGGTCTTTGAATTTGAACTTCTTTGAAGGGGGGCTTTAGTAGGATTTAGAATTTTTAGTACACTTAGATGGGCTAATATTTTAAATTTGACCCGATCCATTTATAATTAATTTTTTTTTTTAATGTCTACATGAACATTGGCATGGCTAACTAAAATCTTATGTGTCATGTCAGTGCTATTTAAATTTGTTCGGCCAGGGCAAATAGTGATCTCAAATCATTCATGAACTTTCTCTTTTGTTATTAAATGATCATTAAAATTTAAAATATTTCTCTTTGGTCATTGTACTTTTAAAAGTGTTTCTCCGTGGAATAAATAACTTGCAAATTTCCCAAACATGAATTCATTTCCTATGTCTATTCCTGCCTTGCCACTGAATATTCCAAAAATTATGTTTATTTAAATGAGTTGTGAAACTATTTTCAACTCACAACTCTACCCCGACTTAGGAATTCATCTATAATGTAGCTAGATGAAATACAGGTCAAAGTCTCTTACTATCCAAGAGTGGTAAATGGTATCGATCACCCATCAATCTTCATATGATTCTCAACACACAAATATGTTGTTGTGCCCGTATTAGTGACCTTAGATATGTAATTTCCAACTACGGGGTTAGTCTTCATAAAATTATTGATCTAGTGATGGTTCACCAAATCCACTACATAACACTTGAAGATTCTCGACTAACACTAAGGGTTCGTTTGAGTTCCTTTTTTTGGGAGAATAGATTTTTTAATAGTGATTTTTTAAAAGTGTAGGTTAAAAGCATGGACTAGTTTTAAATTTTTGTGTAAAATTAATTTATTGGAAGAATGTGTTGTTGAAAATGAGTTTTTAAAGAATGAGGCTCAAACATGAACTAATCTTCTATGTAGACCCAACGAATTCGTCTATGTTTCAATTTAAATGACTTCATATTGTAAGATTCACCAACTTCAAAATGTACATATTACCTGATAATATATTAATATAAAATTGTTTAATTTTTACTGAATAATCAAATTTTATAGAATAAAAGTCAAAATAATTTTTCAAAACTTCTAACTAAACGTGTTTTCTAGTTTTCTGTTTTGATAAGTAATTTTTAAAAGGACAAACCAAACACGACTTTAGCAATTTTAAAACAGACTCCCAAAATAAAAATAAAAATAAAAAATGAATTCAAAATTCAAAATTGAAACTGGAATACAAACTAAACTTGCCCTTAGTTTTTGATATTTGATTGACAAAATTTGCAAGTTATTTTAAAAATAATATGAAACATTTCATGATAATGTATTAATGTATTAGGAAGGTTGTAAAAATAAGTGAATAAATAAATAATAATAAAAAGCGTGTTTAATTTTTACGCCTACGATGAGCTTGAATTTATTTAGTACTTGCTATCCAAGTTAGCATTTTATATATTACAAAATCAAGTTTAATATACTAATAGCATCTCCAAGATGTTCTCTAAATACAAAATGCTATTTATGTTAAAGAGATAATGTTTAAAAATGAACTCCAAAACACTCTATTTTAATTTTTTTAAAATAGAGAGTATGTTTGGCTTTCTAAACCCGTCATTTATACTTAATGTACAATTATTGCATTTAATAAGTCGCAGGTTTCAATACTCTACTTTTTAAACTATTCAAATCATATTTAAATTAATTGGCCATTGACATATAAAAATTTATGTTAAATAAAAAAAGGGGAGAAATTAATTAATATTTCTTGAGAAAATCAAAATGAAGATTCAAAATAAAGAACATCGTTGGAGTGCATATAAATTTTGACTCTCTAAATTAAAGATGTTCTCTATAATGCATAAGATACTCTTTATAAATAAATAGTTTATTGAAGACACTATAACAATATTTATATAATTTTATGCTATGAACTAGGGGCACTAGAATCTTGAGCAACCAAGGACCACTCCATTCTCAATGAATCAAAAACTTGCCAATGAGATAAGTAAACCTCTCCTTATATTCATTTGTATAGTGTAATATGTTAAATGTCTATATGTTATATAAAATGCTATTACATAAACATTATATTTTAATATTGTTTTATATGTCATACGTTTTTCATCATATATTCATGCATGTATATAAATGTCAATGCATTCATAAGCATGCATGAAGTGAAGTAGAAATAAATCTACTAGGTAAAATATTGTAATGACTATTTTATTCCAAAACGATTTGTATCCCAATTTTTTATTAAAAAAGGTGGTGTATAACAATGCCACGAAAAGGTCATAGCAAGAAATGGAGCATGTGGACTGATGCACTGAACTAATTATAATATCAAATGGTTAGCCCATGTTTAGTATGAATTAAAATCTAGAATTTAATATAAGTTAAATTTTATAATTAATTTTAATCACATTTTATGAAATTTACAAATTTTATCAATTTTTAATCAAATATTTCATCGACTTTTATCAAAATTTACTAAAAATCTGATTTTTGACTAAATCAAACAAGAACTTAAATTCAAATACACATTGATGTTAGAAAATGTGTACGTATTTCAGCCTTTTGTGGTTGGACACTTGCATCATGTGTCATTCAACCACAATTAGTAGCAGATGATGAGACCCCGTTATGTGGGGGAAAATGGATCATATTGCCCCTCTGAGGTCAAATTTGTCTCATGATCACGGTATCGAAAATGGTCTCTAACAAAAAGCTATTTAAAACTCTTGAAAATTAAGAAGTTTTGTAAACAAAAAAGAGAAATCGTTAATGACCAAGAACAAAAGCATTTGCTTTTCAGTTTAGTTCGGAAATTTTTCATTGTCAAACAAGTTAATGTTATTCAAGAACTAAGAATCCTTTTCTAATCATAAAAAGTTCGCCATACATAAAACATATTCAAAATTGAATTGTATCTGATTTTGCATATCCTTGCAGAAGAATGATTGATGAAACTGAGGAATAAATTTCATTTTGGCAAAGCTACCATACCATCAGAAAAAAACATTTTGGTTAAACAAAAAAATGGGAACAATAGCAGAGTACATTGTACCAGTTTTGTTTATTTCACTAAACCAAGTCCTGAGTAGTAGCAAACTTTACGACAGCAGGAAATCTCTTTCCTGCTGTTAGTCTACTTAAATCCGAATATGGATATGCCAAAAGGAAAATCACCAACATTTTATAGATTGTAAGGGACAGGAACAATTGTCCCTCCAAAACGGATTTTCAAATTACTAATATTGAAATTCTACTCAAATTAAAAAACTCGAATGCACTTAGATGACTTTTACGCAATATGATCAGGATCGTTGTGTGAAGACCAAGTTTAGGATGAATGCCTTGGTTATTAATTCCTTAGTCTTCCTTTTCCCCCTTTTGCTTTCTTCTTTTTGCGAGGAGTATTAAGCCTCTCCCTCGGTACGAGATACTTGTACAGTTTAGGCTCGGTCTGGTCCCGAATACCAAGTTTAGATAAAACGAGGCAGTAAGAATCAAAGTCCGTCCGTCTGAGATACCTCACCAATTTCTTCCTCCTCTCAACCATTAGCTCAAGCCCCCTCCGAGAATGCTTATCCTATATCGTTACACGATAAACCTTTTAGAAATATAATTTAGGCAGTACAAACATCAAATTCCTCCAGCTAAAGGAGTGGGCTAGGAATAAAATAGTGTACGAACTTTTGAACTCTGCACTTTGGATACAGAAGGGCTTGTGTCAAAGTTCTAGTAGTAGAACATTAGCATTGATTTTTGGTAAAATAGGAAATATAGAATAATAGTAGGCGTAATTGAATGCGTGCCTTTAAAATAAAATGGCAAATCATCTAAACAAGAAATTTTTATACAAACATGCGTTATATATATATGTACTCACCTTTTTATGCAGAACACTATCCAGATGTTTAATCTTTGTTGTGAGTTGTGCCACTGCAATATAGCTAGTCATCTTAAAACAGATTTTTAAAAACAAATCTCACGTCAACAACAAATTCTTTCTCAAGTTTTCACGTGAATCCTAAGCATGCACTCCTCGTGATGCAGTTATGAACAAAAAAATGTATACATGATTGAGCAAAAGATCAATCAATGGTGATATAAGCAAAACTCTGAAGCTTTTCAAAGAAAATTCTCATCCTATATCCAAAGAAAATCATATTGAACACGCAAGGCTTAGAAAAAGATCTTATATCCTAAATTATTGAAGCACAAGGATAAACAAAGAAATTTTACATATTCTGTAGCATTGGCAAAATACACACGAGGATTAGCAATTTAAAATCAGAAATTGCGGATCATCGGAGAGGAACCGCCTCCAGGTCTCACATTAAAGACCAGTTTCATACTACTAGAAAACTGGCTTACCACTCAAGTATAAGTGGCTTGTTGAGATCTTACATATGAGATGCACCAATGGTGTGAATCTCAATTATGAGAGTAAATATCGGTATATTAACATTTACTTTATTTATTCTAATCTTGAGAGAATTTCTAAATTAACTTAACACTATAATAGAAATATTCCCATATAAACTATTGAAAATTCAGGTCATGTGCAGTTAATTTAACACCATAATAGAAATATTCCCATATCAACATATTGGAAATTCAGGTCATGTGTAAATATGATTCTAGGTATTGGATACCTTTCTTGAAAACTGTACGGGGACTCGGTGGTAACTAATTTCAGATAGTTTTTCCCCCTCATCCAAGTTGTCAAGACATCACTAAGCAACAGATCTCAGCATGGATTTGACAAAAGCACCATGCATGCAGTGCCTACTTAGTTCATCTATGATCTAACCAACCTGAAGTCCCCATATATACAATTGTATTATCAACGTGATGATAAGAGTTCAGGAAAGTTGGATATTCTATGAGTGCAAAATAGGAGGTATTCACAAGTTTCTCAAGATGTCCAAGATACCCTATAGGCCAATTAATTTTTCCTTTAGTTTTCTCATCAAACTCTACAACTAAGACGTGATTGCATAAAAACTGGTAATTACAAATCTACCAACCAAGAAACCATGTATATACAACCAAATTATTTTTCTTATTCAAACAAATCCATCGACGTTTATTCATATATCTCTAAAATCTCAAAGGCATTGCATTAAATCCATTATTCATTAGAGTGACAGACATTTCAAACAAGACAGCATGCAACTGAAAACATGACATACTAGTCTTCCGCAAGGATTTGAATTAATATATTCATAATTAATTTTCATGTCTCCAAAACTAGACACGTCTAAGATGAAAAAATAGTAAGAATATCTTTTGGCATTATCAACTTTTTATATACCTGAACAAACACTGCATGGATAAGAGTTAAATCACTTTACCTTGAACACGAGCAGAACCACAATCTGACTCTGACGTTTTAAATTCATCTCTGACTTTTTCAAGTTCCATAGCTAGTTTCTCAGCAGATGACATGTTATCAGGATGAAAATACTGTAGAACAATATTAAAAAGAGAGAGAAATAATTACAAGATAAGAACTTATGCTGTGGAAACGACAACAAAAATAAAATTGATTGATAAATTTAAGAACATATTAAGTAGTAATAAAATATTTGTGGTCAAATCAATTGGTCCAGCACATGAAAGAATCATGAAACAGACAGTTACTCATGACTAGAACAGATGTTTCAATTGATATATCCAAATTAAATAATCCGTTGTTCTATCTTTGCGATTCGTTATATTATTGGGAGATTAAACTACAAATACAACTAAAATCACAAAAACTAGTAGATGTTTCAGAAGCAAAAATATGGTTGATGGTATATAGTCTACAGAACCAAGATGCGCAACACAATCACTTCATCGTCCACATATATTCTTGATGCTAATCAACCAAATGTACCCACCTATAATGCATGGACACTCCTATTAGGGTGGCATTGTGCGGACACTTAAGAACATTTATCCAACGTGCCACTTGCGCTTGTCCCATTTTTTTTATATTTTAAATTACCGACCTTTGAGGAATAATACACACCTCTTGGGCAATTGTCCGACATACCATATCCCATGTCCTATATCAAATATTATAAAAAATAAATAAATATACGAATTTAAAATTATAAGAATTTATTGTGCCCGTGCAACTTGGGTATTCACATCAGTAGGAAACTTGTAAAAATTGAAAACCAGCAGAAACAAGGATTATGAGATCAAATTACCTCATATGATGCTTTAAGGTCTTATTTGATGTTATTCAGATTATATGATTACATTTGCACTGCCCCAAAAGCCACATTTAAGCCTCCAAAAAAGTGTGATATTTAAATTGCTTTTAAGCCTGGTCTTAATCTTCTTCGGATAATATGTGGATTAGACAGGTATATCCCTTGTTTGAGCCCCATTTTTCATAAATTCACTTTTTTTCAAACTCATTTTCAACCACACATTCTCTCAATTTAATAATTTTTCACGCAAACCCAAAACTTTTTCCTTACTTTTTAACCACACATTCTCCAAAAATAAGTATTACAAAACTAATTTTCACAACAAAATGGGGCTCAAATAGGAGCATAATATCAAGAAGTTGCAGGACAGCAAATTAAGCTTCATCCTGACAGTCTGAAGATGACAATTAAATTGAGGAGGAAACATCTACCTTCTCAACTAAGTGGTCCTTTGGAGGTGACAGCATGAAGCTTGGGGTTCCACTGAGCTGACCCAAAACATTAAGTCTCTACACTGTGACAGTTTATTTATTAATAACCTATAGGTGTTATATTACATTACAAAGCATTTACACCTTAGCTCATCTATGCAAACCGGAAAAGAATCCCTAGCTTTAAAGTAACACTTTGTCATTCGGAACTCATTTTACATCATAAGTCAAGCGGACAAAATTTGCAGCACGGGATAGTTGAAAGCCAGAAGAGGGGATTAATTACATAAAGGGGATGGTAATTATGAATATTTCACTACACAACTAATGAAATGTTTATGCTTGATACTTGTTCAGAGAAAATAAAAAGACAAGGTAAAATAGATTAAGGTTAAATTGGGGTTTGATTAAGGAGTTATCAAGATACTATATTGCGCACAATAGATCAAGGTTGAACAAATTGTTTCCTCATGAATTTTTACAGGAAGAAAGCATGGAAAGTAAAAGCCCTGCAATATGTGCAGCAAATCCAACACCAGAAAGCACAGTTTGCAAATCAAGTGCTTACTTAAATTCCAACAGAACAATGCTATGACAACAATCTCAATACAAATAGAAACTCATTGCTAATCTCATTAGGCGATTCATGACCATGCCATTTAGACCAAATAAAAGGCCAAATGTATTTGCTATGGGATCGAGACCATATGTTAAGAACACACAACATGATGCAACTGGCCAATGGAATTATCATATATAAGCTAGTCGAATAGAACATTAATTTTACCAATCAAACGAATTGTTGCTGAAGCAGCAAAACTTGTTTTCTTTCTGGCTTTCTCATTATCTGACATCCTCAACCGCTCAAGACTCTCTTGACACCCCCAGTCCTTGTCTCGCTCTCCTTCTCGTCAATCTCTCTCAACCTCATGAGCCTCCCTTTCAGCTCCTGCAGTGAGAACCAGTTTCCCTTCTTCTTCTCAGGCCTCAACATATTCAGCTTTTCCCCCAATTCTTTATAATTGTACATCATGACAAATTCAGTCCTCGTTGCAGGGCCGGCTTTATCACCATCCCTTTTGTCCTTCCCAAATATCGAGGCAGGCAAACTATCACCGCCCACAATCATCATTTGGGGCTCCTGCACGTTTGGACCCACAGGTTTCAACTTCAAGCTATCCTTAAACCTCGGAAGAAACATATCAACGGCCTTCCCACCAGAATCAGTTTGTCTAATTGGGGAATTGGAACGGAGCTGACGGATGCTCTCACGAATTGCCTCAAAAGAGAGTTTCCCACCAGCTGTGGTAGCTCCCGCAGGTTTCGCAGTCGAATCTGAAGAACCGGAACTAGAATCTTCTGTTTTTGGAAGGACATTTCTTTTCTAGAGCTCTCGAAATGATATGGGTTGACCGGAATGGGAAGGAGAAGCAGCGGACGATGATGATGGCGGAGCGTCGGTGAAACTCGGAGAGGTTTTTACGGATTTCTTCCAATGAAGCGATTTTAGTCGTTTGAGGAGTGGAATTTGAAAACGACAGCGTTTTGCGGGGGATTTGAGCACGATTCTGATTTGAGGATTCTTTTTGTAGACTGGCTTTCACATCGCTGAAATATGAGGAGAATGGGGATTGAGAATGGGTTTCCGATTTGGATTCGGATTCCGTATCGGGTCGGGATGTGGCGGCATTGGAGTCGGGTTTGGAAGATGAGGAGAAGAAGCGGTAGGGATTTCGGCAAGGCTGGGAAAAGGAATGGAGTTTGGGGCGGCGGAGACGGATGAGTTTGGCGGTGGCGGTGATAGGAGGTTTAATGGAAACACTTGCTTTGCAGGTTAGGATTTTAGAAGAAATCTGAGTGGGAGTGGAAGCTTTTCCCGCTTTCTTCTGCCATTTCGTTACAAGCAAGGCCACAGAAACGATACAAAAAAGAACAAACAGTATCAATCACACTGTAAGATACCAATACAGATGCTTCTTATTAGGTATTACATCAAAAAAAAAAAACCACAACACCGTTATAGGATTAAATGCATTCTTCTGTAGCCCCAAAACATTAAAGAAAATACGGAGTCAGAAAGTCGGAGAACAGTTGACGCCCGTTACATTAAAAAAGCAGAATTTTTCCATAGATGTCATTTACATATTATCCTTCAATGTCAAATACCGAAAATTTACTTAATTTGCATCAAAATAACTAATTCAAATAAAATACTTGTCTATATTTAATACTCTCATCGCTAAACAGAAAATAGCACGAAATTGGTTAATTTCGAAGTCTTATCACCTATAATTATAAGCAAAATTAATCGAAAATGCAGAAAAAACCATTAAAAAAAAATAATAACTAATCGGAAAAGCAGAACGCAGTACAACATAATGTAAAGTGAAAGAAATACCTTAATTTAGTCGATTTAAAGATTAATAAGGAGCAAAGAACGTGTCGCGGAGGCTTGCGTTGCTTAAGGATAACGCGTCTCAGTAGATTATGAGACACCATTTTTGGATGTAGTATATTTCCCTCTCTTCCATTTTCTGCTTTTACTGATAACTGGTCAAGTCGGATCGGGTTGTTGACTGAAGATAGCCCAATGGGCTGGCTGGCCGGTGATTTTAGGATTGTTCACTTCTAAATTCTAATAAAATGAAAATAAGAATTTCTAGAAAAAGTAAGCAATGGTAAAAAAATCGGTTCAAAAAGTTGAGTCCTTGTTTGTCTCTTTTTAAAATAAAAATAATGTTATCTAATAAGCTAGAACACCAGTTTATATGATAATATGTGAAGTTTAAATTAAAAATGAAATTATGTGATTCATTTAGTGGAATTTGTAATTTAATGTCATTAATATTGTTGCTTAAACTCGTGTTAAATATCAGTTGTGATAAATATTATTACTCTTAAAACAAAATTCTTTAATTTTTATACTATTTTTTACTACATATTTACACAATAACTGTTTTGCATGTAAACTTAAAATTTTTCCCTAAATTTTAATCACTCAATCCCCTAAAAATCACTATTTAAAACTCTATTTTTCAAAATAATGATCATCAAATAGGGGTTGAATAATGTAAAAGTAAAACAGTAAAAATGTGAAGATGCTTCAAAAGTTACGTTTTTTTAATAAAATGAATATTTATTTTTTTGAAAAATTACATACTGCATACTGAAAATTTCAAGTTAATATTTTCCCGATTGGTTCAAATATTGTAAAAATTCAATACAGTAAATAAAGGCGTGTAATATATATATATAAAAAAAAATCTCGTTTTTCTTTAAAAAAAAAAAGATTAAAATCTGCTATAATAAATAACACGCGTGTGATGTATAAAAGAGTAGCCTTATCGAATCTAGTTTAACATGATGAATATATTTCAATGCAATTTAATGTCGAGTTATTTTTTTAAAAAATGTACAATAATAGCGGGGAAGTAATTATAGAATAATGCCGAACGAACAGGGATGTGGCCCTGTTAGTGTAATGGGGTTGGCAATTATATTTCTTCTCTAGTATACCATCTGATTAAAGGTTCACGTGATTCAACTTTAGGATTGGCATAACTTCCTCTCCAACTTTAGCCCCAAATTTCTTGAAACCTTTTATTTTATTATATTTTTATAATTTAATGCTCGTATGGATTTTACTATAAAAATATTATGACTTAAAAGTCATAATTAAAATTTAATTTTTAAACACATTTCGTATATGCACATAATTCTAAAAATGTTCTTCAAGTTAATAAATTATAAATATATACAAAAAATTTTAATTGTGCTGTCCCTATAATTTTGGGAGCATGTGCAGTAGGACTATTCGCACACCCAAGGAATGCCCCTGGTCAAGGGCCGAGTCAGAAAATTAATTGAGGGTGAGCACAATTTATCGACGTTCAATTTTTGGTTATGGATTTTGAAACTATGATAATCAAAATCCATGAATAAACCTCACCCAATAACCGAAAACCCAATTGCCAAATCCACCAAGAAAAGCCCAAATGCTAGTAAAAAAGTGAGGCATAATAGATGAATCAATCACATTTGGCAAACCAGTTATAGTTAAATTATCTTCCTACATTCAAATCCACAATGTAATATACAACAATCCCGGAAACTAAGCCAAAACTGAACTTAAGAATACATAAATCTACTATCTATAGTCTACATAACAGCCTGTTTTGCAAAAAAGTTTGAACACAATTACACAAACTCATGCCAACAATTTAACTCATTGGAAAAAACAAATTGCACAAAGAGGAAGAGCTGCTGGACTTACAGGTTGAATTGAAACTGCTGGAAGTCGCTGGGCAACCTGGGCTAGCGATTGCGAAGGTGCGAAGCTGCGGGCTGCTGTCGAAGAGTCGAAGAAGTCAAGAAACTGCTGCGGTCGTGTGGACAGCTGTCGAAAAGTCGGCACCGAGCCGCGTGGGCTGCGAGTCTTGGGCTGCTGTCGAAACAGCTGCTGCCGTATGGGCTGTGAGTCTAAACTACTGTCGAGATTTATTTCTCTTGGGCCGTGTGGGCTGCTGTCGAAATTGCTGTGGCCATGAGGGCTGCGAATCGCGATTGAGCTGCTGAGACCGGAGGAGGAGGAGACGTAGGTAGAGCCGTAGAGGTGAGAGGAGAGGCGGAGGCGGGATGGCTTGAAATCAGGGGAAATAAGGTTGAATTGCATGGAAGGAGAAATTGTCTTGGGCTTGGTTGTTTTGTTTTTTGGAATGGGCTGAGTAGGTTGTATTTGGCAAAGTCTTGAGCTGGGATAACATTCAAAATTAAGAATATAGGTTTTAAATTTTAATAATCAGGTTTTAGGTAATTAATTAAAAATATTTATTAATTAGGCCACAATTATATAATTAATGGTCACATATACATAATTATAGTCACAGTTTATTTATTGGTCACATATTATCAAATTAATTAGTCACATATGATTTCGAGGTCACACATTCAAAAATTTATAGGTCACAATTAATTTTATTGGTCACAGATTATTTTTCAATCACATATTGTCAAATTTTTAGGTCGTAGTTAAATACTTAGTCACAGACCACTGGCACTATCACTTCCACCACCAACCACTGCCACTAACCACCACCAACAATAACAACACACCACCTCCTCCTCTTCACCAACAAAACACCATTTTCACTACAAAATCACATCCACAGCCGCCGTCCCACCACACAAAACACCACACATCGCCGTAACCACATCCACGGTCGCCATCACCACCACACCACACCACTCCCACCACCAAATCCACCCTGCATCAGTCGTCAAGCGTCGTGACGCTGCCGCTACATCAGTCATAGAGAGAGGAGAGGAGAAGATGAGAGGCGAGATAGATGGGAGGGGAAGACGACGAAGGAAAATGTGCGGCGATGCGGTGGATTTGCTTTGCGGTGGCACGATGGATCTGCTTCTGTGTCATCTCCTCTTCATTGCAGCAGCACCGAGGCGCTACGTCATCGGACCGACGACGGAGAGAAGTGAAGGGAGATTTATAGAAAGAGGAAAGTGGAGGGGAGAGAGAGGGAGGGAGAGAGAGAGAGAGAGAGAGAGAGAGTTGATAGTGATAAATTAGGGTTAGGGTATTAATATAT
>CAIGRB010125879.1:7906-37001 GCA_903798255.1 Fraxinus quadrangulata | reverse complement strand
AAAATATTATGTGCCTTTTTATAGTGATATTGGAATTTTTTTTACACTTGAACCAAAGCTAAGGTCGGTTTGTTGGTGTTGAGTGGATTTCAACTTACTTGGTGAGTTTTATATGTAATATAGCAAAACATATGATTGTTAAATTTATCACATGAAAGTTGATCTCAAACTAATCTATACAAAGCCTGTTTGAATAGATTAAAACCTAATTTTAATCTTAAGTTAAATTAACAATTAATTTTAGGGATAATTGCAACAGCGGTACCAAACATTTCATTTAGTAGCAGACTTTACCTCAAACCTTTCATTTGTGCCACACACGGTACCAAACCTTTCATTTTTGCCACAAATAGTATCAAACCTTTCAAAATGTCCATACTAAAGCCCAAATGGATAGTTTCTGTTAGTTTGACCGTTAGTTGGCCAAATAATTGACTTTGACAATAATGTTGACTGATTTTAAAATGTTAAAATGGTAATTTTACATTTTTTAATAATAAAGTAACCAAAATCAAATAATTAAAATTAAAAACCAATCTCGCCTTCTTCTTTTTCTCCATCCATCCATCCATCCCACCCACACCACCCCCACCTCAAATCTGCAAATTTGAAAAATCAACCTCTTCGAATCCTCGAATCCATGGTGTCAGAAGCATGTTTCCTAACTATGTAGAGATACGTATGTAGATTAAAGATTTGGACCTTAACAATCGATCAAAAATGGAGCTCCTCGATAAAAATATAAATTTCTGCTGAAATGGTCCATTGAAGAGACTATCTTGACCAAAGAAGAGAAGAAGAGATAAGAGATTGAAAAGGGTTTAACGATTTTCTATATGACGTCTAAGCAAGTTTCAGTAAGATCCATTTCTTGCTGCTAATTTGTTGGGGCGCTTGTGGCGGTCGTTGCAGCTTGTGAGTGCTTGGATTGTGATCGTCGACACGGTGGAGGTGGGTGGATTTTGGTTCATTTGGTTGGAGTTGGGTAAGAGAATGTGGGGGTAAGTGTGGGGGTGGGAAGAAGATGAACTATTTCAGATGAAGTTTTAGGTTTCTGATTCCATGGTCAATCAAGATAAAATTTTGGACTAAATGCACAGACAGAGTTTCTTAGAGCCACTGTCATTGTAGTAAAGCGCACATTCGGTTATAGGGACTCTATTTCCGAGCTTGTTAAAGCATTCTTGAAATTCCAAACTTAGATTTATAGATTTGGGGTGGGGTGGGGTGGGGTGTGTTTTTAATTTTAATTATTTGATTTTGATTATTTTATTATTAAAATGTAAAATTACCATTTTAATCTTTTAAAATCAGCCAACATTATTGTCAAAGTCAATTATTTGGTCAATTAACGGTCAAACTAAGAGAAACAATCCATTTGGACTTCAGCTGCAGACATTTTGAAAGGTTTGGTACCGTGGGTGGCATAAATGAAAAGTTTGGACAAAATCTGCTACTAAATGAAATGTTTGATACTCCTGCTGCAATTATCCATTAATTCTAAACACATATTATGGAATTCACAACTTTTTAACTATATATTTAATCAAATTTTATTAAAAAAAATTTACTGAAATTTCGATTTTAACATACATCAAACATGGTCAAAAACATATTTTAAGGGACTAAACAGGTGAAAGATTTGAAACTCGAAGTTTTCAAATTTTAAGCATTATAGTAAAGCAGACGATGAAATATTGAATAATAGTGAAGAAACGTAGATAAAAAAATCTTTTATTTTATTAAAAACTTTACTTACTACTATATATTATATTGGTAGAATTAGTCGGGATTGAATAAGATATTAAGTTCATATTTGGTGTAAATTAAAATTTCAAGTCAAAGTCAACATTTAATTTTAATCACAATTTTAATCAAACTTCAAGTCAAAGTCAAAGTCAACATTTAATTTTACCTATGGATTGACGAATTGACATCTAGGAGAGGATGGTTCGCCATAGATTCAAGACCACGTGTTCCACACCCAAAGGCTTCTCTCTTATTCCCTTTCACTAAAAATACCCACACTTGCACTATAGGATGGGGTTGGTCCCTAAAAAGAGAGTAAATTATACACTTTTGCATTATCTATACACACACGCCACCATTAAAACAAAACCACGTTCTGGTGACCACCACCGAATGTCCCAGCTTCGATCTATCAACTCACTAACTTGACTGTTAGAGTGCTCACGGTCGCTTCCATCCCCATTGAAAAAGGCCACGAGCGACTAACAGTGTGTTACTCCTTGCAAGAAGGAGCTCACATGGAGGTATTCTGTTGGCCACATATTTGAGTCATTTTTCAGGATCAACAGATTGGTGTCGTTTATCGGAAATTTTACTATAACCACGAACATTCATAAAGAAAAAGCTTACCAGAATATCCACCTAGTATCCTTCTTGAAAAAGGAGTTGTTATTGAAGAAAGAACAAGCAGAGGCGCCAAGGAAGAAAGTTGGAGTGTTATTAATTACCTTTGGAAAGAAAGTTTGCAAGCCCAAAAACAATGAGTTCATACAACGAACTGGGAATCATGGGTAACGTAGAGCTTCTCATAGAAATACAAACACGTATCAGCCACTTCCTACAATCCGGCCTGAACCTTTGGGTNCATTCGAGAAGTCCCTCCAAGGACGACTCCCATACAATTCTTGCGAGAGCTGGAGAAGCGTCTACGGGTAAAGAACCTTATCTATATAACTGCTTGCCACCTACGCTCGGCCATCCATTCCAAGTTTAGGAGAGTAAGAGAGGTCTTTGAAAAAGAGATCCTCCAAAACAATGTCACGCACCAAAGGCCTCATCACCGCCATCGCAGGGGTGAAAGAACTGCGACATAATTAATTGTTGAGGTTACTCATATGGCTACCAACATGAGAAGCATTGTAGTCCAAAATGTGGCTATGCATGAACTCGTGCAATTCCAGAACCAAAGAGGCTTCCAAATAACTTAAGGTACCTCACAATCAGCCCAAGACCCACGCCAGGCAGAAGTGGGGCAGAGCCACAGAACCATTCAGGTCAATAAGGAGAGAGGCTGTGGTTGAAAAGGGAATGGGGATAGATGTCTCCTCCAACTAAGCCTCCGGGCGACCTGCCAACAATGCTCAGATTGGAGAGGACATTTTTCCCCCGAATTATGAAGAACAACCCCAAGGGTCCGTGAGCGTGTTCGATCGGATTGGACATATGCTTAGAAATAGAAATTAACCCGCTCACCAAACATCTCGACCACAAGAACAAGCACGAAGCTAGCTTCCACCACTTAGGAACAGGCTAAAGAGGCGAGAACTGATGAACCGAGGAAATCAGGGAGGGATTTCCCAACCCCTGCCTCATTACTTGGCAGATGAGAATGATTCTGATGGACCATGCCTATGAACTCGACGACGATGATGACAACTTTCCATTCTTCAATGGACTATGTGGTTTTCCCATGCCTCATAATTTCGTGCCCCATAATATTCCTAAATATGAGCGAAAAGGTGACCTAAGGACACACCTTAACAAATACAAAACACATATGAGTCTCAAAGGCGATAATCACCAGCTTTGAAATACAGAGCTTTTAACTTAACATTGGGTAGAGCAGCCGAAGTGTGGTATGGTCGGACTAACGCTACTTAGCATCGGGAGTTGGCCTGACCTCAAAAAACTTTTCTAAACCAACTTTTGTTTAAAATAGAGGGAGATGCACCAATTCAGTGCCTCTAAGATATGAGACAAGCAGAAGGGGAAACATTGAAAAGTAACCTAGCTCGCTTTACAGATGAAATATCTTACTGTGGGCAAGTCACAGACGAAGAAGCCCTCTCAATCTAAAAGGAGGACCGAACATGAACACACTATTTTTGAGAGACGTCCGAAGTAAAAACCTTACCACGTCTGATGAGTTGGTAGAAATGAGGAGAATTGAGATTGTCATGAGGAGATGATTGATCATCGAAACAGGGTGGCACAAGGACTCTCCTCGCCTCAAAGGCAGATGGGGAGATGACCCATGTCACATTTGGTAAACCAACAATGGACCCAAGTTGGGCATACTGTAGCCTCCACTTCGAGACAGGCATGGCCATGGCAACTCTGAACATTGTACCTACATTAGCTTATGAAAATGTTGGGTCCGATGAGAACGTTGGAGTGAGAACATCTAGGAGACCTTCTAACCCTAGAAATAGGGGAATGGGAGAAGGGCCTAGAAATAGGCCCCCTGAAGAGGCGCAACCCTACTGTACATTCCACATATTCTCTTGCCATGACACGATTAAATGTCGAGAGGCCCTCGTTCCACTAAAAGAAGCAATCCCCGCAATATGAGGGAAGGCCACCCTCAGGACAGTGCTGTAAGGCCGAACTCGCCTAGGAGAGGCGAGACGAGGAGGCATTCGCCTTGACATGGCGTGAATGACGATCGGGATATGCTTAGGGATAGACAGTGACCCAGGAGGGATCATCCCATCATAACTGATAACATGCCGTCTGGGAGATCGATACGATTATATGGGGGACCACATGTGGGAAGCAAATCTCGAAATGCACGGAGGAATTACACAAGGGAAGCTAAGGACCTGCCTTTGGCCAGCTATATAGTGAACCAGCACCACGGGGTAAGATTTGTAGAGGCCATCACATTCACTCAGGAAGACGCGGCAAGCATGCATTACCTTCTCTACGACGCATTAGTAGTAAGAATCGTGGTGGCAAGAAACGGACTGAAGCGCATGCTTGTAGATAATGGTAGTTAGGAGAACATTTTGTTTGGCTCCATCTCCAAGATGGTGGTGGATCATGAACACAATCCTATGACCGCCCCCTTTATAGGTTCATCGAGGACAGTATCATTCTAAGGGAAATGATCACTTTGGCTATTGAACTAGGGACACCACCTCTTGTGGCTAACCACTTCATGGAGTTCTTGGTAGTCGACTACCAGTCCACGCATCATAGAGTATTAGAGTGATCGGCTTTGAAGGAGTTGTGGGTCGTGACATCCATCATTTGTGCATGAAGTTTCCAACTGAACGGGAAATAGCCACTATCCGGGGAGATCAGATGGGATTAAGGAAATGTTACCTCAACTCTTTAAGAAAGAACGAGCCTCGGGGAGTCACTATGGTAATTTTAGACACCGAACTGATTGACGCCCTTGAAGAAGGATAGACCTCTGGACAAGGGGGAGATGTTGAGATGGCGGAAGCCCTTGGTAAAATATCTTCTTAAAGATGTGGCGTTGGACAAATTGGACCCCCAAATCATCAAGTCAGAGTCACAAACCGCTCCATCGGAGGAGCTAGAGAGTTTTCTTATGGACTCTCAAGATACCTCTAAAATTCTAAGGGTAGGAAAGGACTTGAAAGATGAAGATAAAGAGGAGCTGAAGAACTTTCTGCGGAGAGACCTTGACGTCTTTACATGGAAACATAAGGATATGGTAGTAAAAGACCCGAAGGTCGGCTGCCACCACTTAAGGGTCGATTTAAACCAAGCCTCACATAGACAAAAGAGAAGAGCATTCAATGTAGAGAGGTACAAAGCCTTGAAGGATGAGGTCAAAAAGTTGATAAAAAATAGTTTCATTAGGGAGGCCACCTATTTGAAATGGATACCCAATCCTGTGTTGGTAAAGAAATACGGTGGTAAATGGAGAGTATGCATTGACTTTTCCAACCTCAACCATGCCTATCCAAAGGATAGTTTTCTGTTTCCTAGGATAGACCAGCTAGTAGAGTCTACCGCAGGCATAAGTTACAGAGTTTCATGGATGCCTATTCTGGTAAAACCAAATCCCCATGCACCATGCGGACGAGGACATCACTTCTTTTATCTCGAATAGAGGATTGTATTGCTATAGGGTGATACCCTTCGGACTGAAAAATGTTGGAGTTACCTGCCAAAGGTCAGTGAACAAGATGTTCGCTGAGTATATTAGCAAAATGATGGAAGTCTATGTGGATGACAAGTTAGTAAAAAGCCTCCAAGCAAAGGATTATATAAATCACTTGGATGCTTCCTTCCAAATCCAGAGAAGATACAGGATGAGGTTGAATCCACTCAAATGTGCATTCGGTGTGGTTTCCAGAAAGTTCCTTAGGTATGTTGTGAATCAGAGAGGGATTGAGGCAAATCCAGAAAAAATCAAGGCTTTAATCGAAATGAGATTGCCCCAAAAGCCAAAGGAGGTGTAAAGACTTCCTGGCAGGATGGTAACACTCAATCGTTTTATCTCGAAGGCAACGGACAAGTGTCTTCCTTTCTTTAAAATTCTCAAGGGGGAAAGAGGTTCATATGGACATCAAAGAGTGAGGAAGCATTCCAAGCGCTGAAAATTCACATCGGACAGTCTCCCTCTTATCCAAACCTAAGGCGGGTGAGCCTTTGTTGCTCTATTTAGTTGTATCTGATGAAGCTGTCAGTTTGGTTCTTATAAGGAAAGAGGATACACAGTAGCTGCCCGTTTATTACATAAGCAAGGCCTTATTACCGATGGAGGTACGTTGCCGGGATATGGAGAAGCTCACCCTTGCCTTGGTAACTGCATCTTGAAAGTTAAGGCCATCCTTCCAAATAGCATTAATGTACTGACTATTTTCCCACTTAAGCAAGTATTTCAGAAGCCAGACTCCTTAGGGAGGATGTTAAAATGGACAGTTGAGCTCAACGAGTTCGATATAATGTACAAATTGGGGACCTCGATTAAAGGTCAGGCTCTTGCGACTTTATTATTGAGTTTGCCAAAGCCCCTAAAATGGATGTGAATGTGGAGCCGACAGATCCTTCCACATGGAATCTCTTCATTGACCGATCGTCAGGGGAAGCTGGTTCGGTGGTCGAAATGGTGTTGGAAAGCCCTGAAGGTCATAGGTTGAATTGCACTCTAAGGTTTGCATTCAAGGCATCAAAAAATGCTGCTGAATATGATGCACTCCTAGCCAGCCTCTGCTTGGCAAAGGAAACTCAAGTAAGGAGATTTCTAATCAATAATGACTCCCAATTAGTGGTAGGCCAAGTCAATGGCAAGCAAGTTATTTTTACTTTTTCATTCATTAAAGCACGTTTACACTTGTTCATTAGTTGAAGCGAGTAATTTACACTTGTTCATTAGTTGAAGCAAGGTGTTTACACTTGTTCATTAGTTGAAGCGAGTTGTTTACACTTGTTCATATGTTGAATTGAGTTGTTTACACTTCTTCATTCCTTGAAGCGAGGTGTTTACACTTGTTCATTAGTTGAAGCGAGTTGTTTACACTTGTTCATTAGTTGAAGCAAGGTGTTTGTACTTGTTCATTAGTTGAAGCGAGTTGTTTACACTTGCTCATTAGTTGAAGCGAGGTGTTTGCACTTGTTCATTTATTGAAGCGAGTTGTTTACACTTCTTCATTTCTTGAAGCGAGGTGTTAACACTTCTTCATTCCTTGAAGCGATGTGTTTACAGTTGTTCATTCCTTGAAGTGAGTTGTTTACACTTCTTCATTAGTTGAAGCGAGGTGTTTACTCTTGTTCATCAGTTGAAGCGAATTGTTTACACTTGTTCATTAGTTGAAGCGGGGTGTTTACACTTGTTCATTAGTTGAAGCGAGGTGTTTACACTTGTTCATTAGTTGAAGCGCGTTGTTTACACTTGTTCATTAGTTGAAGCGAGGTTTTTACATTTCTTCATTCATTGAAGCGAGGTGTTTATAGTTAGTTCATCTGAGCTAAGCAATTTCACATCTAAATTAAGAAAATGTCACATTCATTACAATTTTCGAGGTCTAACCTATTTAAAAAAAAAGAAAGAGGGAAAAAATGGCTAAGGATCTACAACTACAGCAGGCCCACACCCACTTCCTCTTGGGAAGCTTCCTCTTCTTTAGCTGCGAGGTCGGGGCGACCTCCAGTAGGCCTACCGAACTCCTCATCTAGGAAACCAGTGTCCAGATCAGGATGAACCTCCTTCAGGCGAGCTAACATCTGTTGGGCATTCCATAAAGCCTAGTGGTTGGTGAAGTCGTCATACTCCTTTGTCTGATTGAAATTATTGATGTAGTTCTGCACAGACACTTCGCCTACCGTCTTCACTTCTGCATTCAAAGATTATATCTGCTCCTTTTAGGCCTCCGTTAGCATCCTCAGTTCAGCTCTTTCCTTATTGGCCCCCCTTCAACTCCTTCGAGGCAATCCTTTAGTGTTTATTAGACTGATCAGTTCGCTTGGTAAGTGCTGCCACTTGGGAGACTGACTCATTGAGTTATTCTTCAATTGATTCACTTGTATCTCAATAGCATTCAATTTCACCTCCGCCTCAGCCTCTTTTGCCTCCTCCTTAGCCTTCCTCAGTTCCTCTTCTCATCTTTGGCTTAGTTCCTCAGTTTTCTAGCGAAGACTCCAGACCAGGTCCTCTGCTGCAGTTCCAATACTTAGGGTGCGAGCTATGCAATCATTATTGGCTGCCATAGATCCTTGACTTCACAAGAGGTGACATGGGTTTGCTTTTCGTCAATCCAAAATTGGTTGTGAGTTTGGGCAACATAGGTGGTCTTAGGAGAGTTCATTTCCAGAATAGCCTCAGAGAGTTTATCTTCCTTGTTCCCAAGGAAGTCAGACGCTTTGCTACGAGGAGAGGGATTCACAGGTTTCTTCATCCTTTTTCGAAAAGGCTCCGATGGTTGGCCAACGAGATCTGACAGGACGGTTCTCATTACCACCACGTTAGTGACATCTCAGGAGTCATGGCTTTAACCACCCCTATAGGAATAGGAGAGGATGGATGTGGTTTGGCCACTGTTGTAACTAAAGACGACTCCCCGGATGGGCTTACCCTTCTCCTTTTTACTAGTGAAGTGTCATCCTCCACTTCTTCATCCTCTAAAGGCCTTTTACTTAGCATGTTCAATTTTTCCGCCTACTTCTTGACGTAGACGAACTAGTCTAAAAGAAGAGAAAATAGTTAGTACTTCAAGTAGGGTATTAAACGGAATTTAAAATTGCATATAACTCACCCCGAGATGCCAGTAGTCCATTTAGGGTGAAGTGTGTATTCTTGTCGATCAGCTCTCAGTAGCCCAGATCTTTGGGTAGCTACTGGTAGATGTGGTTGATGATATCCCACTATTTAGCAGAAAGTTCACACCTCGGCAACGAACCTGCTAGCAAAGAAAATGTTAAACCATAAGAACTCATTTTTAAAAAAATCAATCTGTTAGGGAGAAGAACTTACTAACAAAAGAATAGGTGGTTGGAATTGTAAGAGAAGCCATAAGGTCGTCCTCCATGGTGTCCCACCTTCCCGACACCTAAAACTATGACTTCCTTCATTCCTTCACTGAGGAGACGCATCTATCACGAAGGGGGACTGAGATCCCCAAGGAGTCAGATAGTACCACTCCTTACTCTTATCACCTTCGACTATGCTTTTGGGCTTCTACTGGGAATGAAAGACGCTAAAAGGCATGTCAATACTTAGGCTGGCTTGACACCACGACATCCACGACCTAACCATTTGTTCCCAAGAGTTCGGATGGAATTGGGTCGGAGCTAGCCCATATGATCACAAGACTAACCTAAAAAAGGGGTGGAAAGGGAGCCAAGACCCGCTTCTAACAAATTCTCGCTTATGGCTCTGCACCAGCCTCGGATAGCAGGCTCTCTCATTGAGGTTGGGAAACATGAGGTCTACGTTATCAGGAATCCTAAAAGGTACCTACACTTAACTAGTTTTTTTGAGGTGATGTTGGAAGGATATTCAGAAGCCCCCCACTTAATGAAAGTATCTACAAGAGGGAGTGGGTAATCTCTATATGTTCTCCCTCGACCTGATAGCCCTACCTATCTCATTAGAGGAGAGAGCAATTGATTTTCGCACCTCCAACTTGTGCCCAAAAACTTTGGAAACCATTTTAATTTTGAAATAAAGTGTGAGGGAGGGAAATTCACCTAAATGTTGGTTTCGAGCGGAGCAACGGTCACTGTACATTATCAAAGGACGTCGAATTTGCAAGGTACGGGTCACCGTACATTATCACCTAAAAATAAGTTATAAGAGGTTTTTTACAAAATGAAAAACCAAAGAAATGAGGGAGCTTCGCCTTCTATAGGTGATGTCAATGAGTCTCAACCGTTAGATGATTGCTGCCATTCTCACCGTTCATATTCTTGGTTCATCAGCACCGTTGAATTCAAATCTTCATTTGATGAATGATGCTGATGAAGTGACTCTCTTATGTGCAGGCACAAACGAGTGGCCTTGAGCTTGCGCAGCCGTCGCCATGATTACCATTTATTACCTGGGAAGCATATATTGGAAGCGAGCGACACCCACAAAAATTGCCTTGGGAAAATGCAAAGGTTTTTCAAATTACAATCACTTAGGACTTTGCCTCTGCCACAACTTTGCTTAAAAGTTGCCATCACTCAGGGTTTCATCCTTCTGCTAGGACTTTGCCTCTACAACAACTTTAATTAAAAGTTGCCATCACTCGGGGTTTCGTCCTTCTGCTAGGACTTCGCCTTCGCCACAACTTTGCTTAAAAATTGCCATCACTCAAGGGTTCGTCCTTCTGCTAGGACTTCACCTCCACCACAATTTTGTGCTTAAAAGTTACCATCACTCAGGGTTCGTCCTTCTGCTAGGACTTCGCCTCTGCTACAACTTTCCATCAGAGAATTACAACAAATGTCTACACACACCAAGGTAACACTCTTTTTAAGTAGCTACATCAACAAAGTCCACACATTATATGAATGGATTACAAGGACTTTAGGGACTATTGTTACGGGTTTTTCCAAGACATCTCTCACATCATCGTCACATCAAGTGACGAACTAAATACGATCGTCACGTGGAGTATGAAACAAACTGATTTTGTCCTCCGCCATGTATCTGACGAATTGATTTCACCTCCACCACACGTCAGCCAACTGATTTTATCTCGCCATGCGGTGGACAAACTGATTTCATCTGCCGCCCCAACTGATGCAAGGCCAGCACTCTGCATCACTTTTTCGCAACCGAAACTAAGTCCTAAGTGATAACATCCAAAACATGATTATCACTCCTACCACAACCGCTCCACTTCAATCCTGGGTGCTATAAGATCTTTTATGGAAAGATCTCAATAACCAAATCCTTAGGACTGATTGATGGGACGTATGACAGACTTCAAAATGTCAAGTAATGCCTTACAATGTCAAGGAGCATTAAATGAACAGCCTACCCATGGATTGATTATTGACACCTAGGAGAAGATGGTTCACCTTAGATTCAAGACCACGTGTTCAACATCCAAGAGTTCCTCTCTTATTCCCTTTCACTATAAATACCCATACTTGCACTATAGGAAGGGGTTGGTCCCTGAAAAGAGAGAAAAAATGAGATACTTTTGCATTATCTGTACACATGCCACCATTAATACAAAACCATGTTCTGGTGACCACCACCGGATGTCCTAGTTCCAATCTATCAACTCACTAAGTTGACCATCGGAGTGCTCGCGACAGCTTCCACCCGCATTGGAAAAGGCCACGAGCAACTAACAGTGTGTTACTCCGTGCAGGAAGGAACTCACGTGGAAGTATTCTGTTGGCCACGTATTTGGGTCATTTTTCGGGATCAACAATAGTAAATCCTTTTTGTTAGGGATTGGATATCTTACCCCACCTCAAAGCTTTATTTAGAGTCTTGTAAGTGATGACTAATCTTGGCATTCCTCTTTCTTTTTCTACTGCATTGTTTACATAAAAAACAGTACAACTCCAAGGACTAAGGCTAGGTCGGATTAATCCCTTCTCTAAGAGAGATGTTATCTCCTTTTTACAATATTCTAACACTTCTTTGTTCGTTTGGACTGGTTATGCTTTGGTTGGAAGGTTCTTTTCATCAAAATCCTTTTCATATTGTAATGATACCACATGTTTTTTTTCTTTCCCAAAAAACATTAGGAATTTCGCCACACACCAGAAATGAATTTTTCTTCTAAAAATTTTATTTTACTTAGTTTAACCAGATTTTCTTTTATCTGGGAAATCTTTACTTCTTTTAGAAAATTTATTTGACTTCTTTTTTTCTCTAAAATATTTATCTCCTTAATTATTGGTCTAGAGATAAATTTAAAGAGAATCTTACTACAATTGAAAGTAGTTGAAATACCTTTTTTCATTTTTGTGGAGTTCAACTCTAAAACATTGATTCTTGATTCTAGGAATTATTGGATCAAAGTTTTTTGATACAATTTCAAATTTCTTCGGGCTTGTATATAAAGTCTTGTTGTGAGTTCCAAGGACCATCCTTTAAGAATCACATCATAAAACTTTTTGACTTCCTATTTTAGAGTGAGGGCTTACCATGTGCACGTACGGTTATTCGAATTCATGTCGAAATTTTGTTTTCAATTTTATTTGAGCTCTATTCGTTTAGTTTTATCCAATTGTTCTTCATGCAAATTGTGTTTTCTTTTGTTTTTCTATATAAGGCCTTATCATTGTACCAACTATTACCCATTGATTTTGTGTGGATTCACTTTCAATCTTGTTCTTCGTTGAACTATCCCAAACTTGTCAATGATTTCCATTTTTGTGGCGTTTAACCCTAAAGCATGGATTCTTGATTTAGTAAGTCAATGAGTCAAAGTTTTTCGATATGATTTCAGCTTTTTTCGATACGTATATCAAGTTTTGCTGTGAGTTCCAAGGTTCATCCTCCGAGGTTCACATCATAAAACTTTTTGGTCTTCTACAGTGGGGACTTCTCATCTACACGCATAATTATTCAGATGGAAGTCGGAATCTCATTTTTCAGTTGGATTCGAGCTCCATTTTTTTAGTTTTATCAAATTGTTTTTCACGCAAGTTATGTTTTCTTTTGTTTGTCTAAATAATGCATTATCATTGTACCAAAAATTAACCATTGAATTTTTGAAGACTCACTTTCAATCTTGTTTTTCATTAAACTATTCCAAACATGTCAAAGTTTCCATTTTTGTGACGTTCAACACTAAAACCATTATTCTTGATTAAAGAAATCATTGGGCCAAAAATCTTAGACATGATTTCGGATTTTTTCAGGTACGTATATCAAGTCTTGTTGTGAGTTCCAAGGTTTACATCGTAAACCTTTTTGGCTTACTATTTTAGAGTGAGGATTTGCTATTTGTAAGCATGGTTATTCAGATGGAAATTGGAATTTGTTTTCAGTTTGATTCGAGCTCAATTTGTTTAGTTTTGCGTAACTATTTTTCGCGTAAATTATGTTTTGTTTTGTTTGGCTTTTTCATTGTACAAAAAATTACCAATTGATTTTGTGAGAATTCCCTTTCAATTTTGTTCTTCATTGAAGAATCCCAAACTTGTCAAAGATTTCCATATTTATGGTTTTCAACTTTTTTTGGGTACTCATATCAAGTTTTGCTGTGACTTCCAAGGTGCATCATTGGACGATCATATAAAAACTTTTCGGCTTACTCCTTTAGATTGAGGACTTACCATGCTCAAGAATGTTTATTTGGATCGAAGTCAGAATTTTGTTTTTCAGTTTGATTCGAGTTCTATTTGTTTAGTTTTATCTAACAATTGATTTTGTGGGAATTCACTTTCACTCTTGTTCTTCATTGAAGTATCCCAAACTTGTCCAAGATTTCCATTTTTTATGGGTATTGATACCCCGAAAACTTTGATTCTTTATTCAAGAAACCATTGGGTCAAAGTTTTTCAATATGATTTCAGCTTTTTTTGGGTACGTATATCAAGTTTTGCTGTGACTTCCAAGGTTCATTGGACAATCACAAAAAAACTTTTCGGCTTACTCTTTTAGATTGAGGACTTACCATGCTCAAGAATGTTTATTAGGATTGAAGTTGGAATTCTGTTTTTCAGTTTGATTCTAGCTCTATATGTTTAGTTTTATCTAATTATTTTTCGCGTGAATTATGTTTTATTTTGTTTGTATAGTGAAGAAATCATTGTACGAAGAATTAACAATTGATATTTGTGAGAATTCACTTTCACTCTTGTTCTTCATTGAACTATCCCAAACTTGTCAAAAATTTCCATTTTTATGGCTTTCAACCCTAAAACATTACTTCTTAATTCAAGAGATCATTGGGTCAAAGTTTTTCGATGTGATTTCAACTTTTTCAAGTACGTATATCAAGAGTTGTAGTGAGCTCCAAGGTTCATCATTGGGCGATCACGTAAAAACTTTTAGGCTTACTCTTTTAGAGTGAGGACTGACCATGTGCACGCTTGGTTGTTCGGATGGAAGTCGAGATTTTGTTTTTCAGTTTGATTCGAGCACTATTTATTTAGTTTTATCTTATTGTTTTTTAGCAAGGTATGTTTTCTTTTGTTTGTTTATATAAAGGCTTTTATCATTGTACCAACAATTAACCATTGATTTTGTTAAGATTCACTTTCAATCTTGTCTTTCATTGAAACTATTCCAAACTTGTCAAAGATTTCTATTTTTGTGGCGTTCAGCCCTAAAACCTTAATTCTTGATTTAAGAAATCATTTGGTCAAAATTCTTCAATATTATTTCAACTTTCTTTGGGTATGTATATCAAGTTTTGCTATGAGTTCCAAAGTTCATCTTTCTAGGATCCAAAAAACATTTGGACTTATTTTTTTAGAGCAAGGAAGACATCCACACACATGGTTATTCGGATGGAAGTCGGGATTTTGTTTTTCAGTTTAATTCAAGCATTATTCGTTTAGTTTTATCTAATTGTTTTTCGCGTAAATTATGTTTTCTTTTGTTTGTCTACTATTTAAGTCTTTTTATCATTGCACCAACAATTAACCATTGATTTTGGGAAGATTCACTTTCAATTTTGTTATTCACTGAACTGTTCCAAACTTGTCAAAGATTTCCATTTTTGTGGCGTTCAACCAAAAATCCTTGATTCTTCATTCAAGAAATCATTGGGTAAGAATTCCTTGATATGATTTCAGCTTTCTTCGAGAACGTATATCTTGTCATGTTGTGAGATACAAGGTTCACATCATAAAACTTTTTGGCTTACTATTTCAGAGTGAGGATTTACCACTCGTATGCATGGTTATTCAGATGGAAATCAAAATTTTACTTTTCAGTTTTATTCGAGCTCAATTTGTTTAGTTTCATGAAACTATTTTTCTCATAAATTATGTTTTCGTTTGTTTGTATACTAAGGCTTTCATTGTACGAAAAATTAACAATTGATTTTTTGATAATTCCCTTTCAACCTTGTTCTTCATTGATGTATCCCAAACTTGACCAAGATTTTCGTTTTTGTGGCGTTCAATCCTAAATCATTGATTCTTGATTGAAAAAATTATTGGGACAATGTTCTTCGATATGATTTCAGCTTTATTTGGGGTACTTATATCAAGTTTTGCTATGAGGTCCAAGGTTCATCCTTTGAGGATCGTGTCATAATACCTTTCGGCTTACTCTTATAGAGTGAGGACTTACCATGTGCATGTATGGCTATTTAGATGAAAGTTGGAATTTTGTTTTTCAGTTTTATTCGAGCTCTATTTGTTTAGTTTCATCTATTTTTTCGTGTAATTTATGTTTTCTTTTGTTTGTATATTAAGGCTTTATCATTGTACGAAAATTTAATAATTGATTTTGAGAGAATTCACTTTCAACCTTGTTCTTCATTGAACTATCCCAAAGATTTCAAAAATTTTCATTTTTATGGCATTCAACCCAAAAACCTTGATTCTTGATTCAAGAAATTATTGGGTCAAATTTCTTCGATATGATTTCAGCTTTCTTCAGGTATGTATATCAAATTTTAGGTGTGAGTTACAAGGTTCATCCTTCGAGGATCACATCATAAAACTTTTAGACTTACCCTTTTAGAGTGAGGACTTGCCATTCGCGTGCGTGGTTATTTGGATGGAAATCGGAATTTTGTTTTTCAGTTTGATTCGACCTCAATTTGTTTAGTTTTATGTAATTATTTTTCGCGTAAATTATGTTTTCACATCATAAAACTATAATAAGGCTCTATCATTATACGAAAAATAGAGAATTGGTTTTGTGAGAATTCCCTTTCAGTCTTGTTCTTAATTGAAGTATCACAATGTTGCCAAAAATTTTCATTTTTGTGGTGTTCAACCTTAAACCATTGATTCTTGATTTAAAGAATTATTGGGTCTAAGTTATTCGATATGATTTCAGCTTTCTTCGGGTACGTATATCAAGTTTTGCCATGAGTTGCAAGCCACATCATAAAGCTTCTTGGCTCACTCTTTTAGAGTGAGGACTTACCCCCACAAGCCTGGTTATTCGGATTGAAGTCGAAATTTTTGAATTTCTGTTTAATTCGAGCTCTATTCATTTAGTTTTATCTAATTGTTCTTCGCATAAATTATGTTTTCTTTTGTTTAAATCTTAAGGCTTTATAATTGTACAAAAATTAACAATTGATTTTGCGAGAAATCACTTTCAATCTTGTTCTTCATCAAACTATTCCAAACTTATCAAAGATTTCCATTTTTGTGGCTTTCAACCCTAAAATATTGATTCTTGATTCAAGAAATCATTGGGTCAAAGTTCTTCAATATAATTTCTGCTCTCTGGGTACGTATATCAAGTTTTGCTGTGAGTTCCAAAGTTCATCATTGGATGATCACATAAAAACTTTTTGGCATACTATTTGAGTGAGGACTTACGATGCCCACGCTTGGTTATTCATATAGAAGTCGAAATTTTGTTTTTCAGTTTGATTCGAGCACTACTTGATTAGTGTTATCTAATTGTTTTTTGTGCAAGTTATGTTTTCTTTTGTTTACCTGTATAAGGCTTTATAATAGTACCAACAATTAACCGTTGATTTTGTTATGATTCACTTTTAATCTTGTTATTCATTGAACTATTCCAAACATGTCGAAGATTTCCATTTTTATGGCATTCAACCCCAAAACCTTGATTCTTGATTCAAGAAATTATCTGGTCAAAGTTGTTCGACATGAATTCAGCTTTCTTTGGGTATGTATATCAAGTTTTGCTGTGAGTTCCAAGGTGAATCCTTTGAGGTATCACATCCTAAAACTTTTAGACTTACACTTTTAGAGTGAGGACTTCCCATTCGCAAGCATGGTTATGCGGATGGATGTCGGAATTTTGTTTCAGTTTAATTCGAGTTCTATTTGTTTAGTTTTATCTAACTATTTTTTTGCATAAATTATGTATTTTTGGTTATCTATTATATAAGATTTTATCATTGTACCAACAATTAACCATTGATTTTGTGAAGATGAATACTTTCAATCTTGTTCTTCATTGAAACTATTCCAAACATGTCAAAGATTTCTATTTTTGTGGCATTCATCCCTAAAACCTTGATTCTTGATTCAAGAAATGATTAGGTCAAAATTCTTCGATACGATTTTAGCTTTCACCGGTTAGGTATATCAAGCCCTTTTGTGAGTTTCAAAGTTCATCATTCAATGTTCACGTCGTAAAACTCTTTGGCTTACCATTTTAGAGAGAGAACTTTCCAAGTGCACGCATGGTTATTCGGATGGAAGTCAGAATTTTGTTTTTCAATTTGATTCGAGCTTTATTTGTTTAGTTTTATATTATTTTTCGCATAAATTATGTTTTCTTTCGTTTGTGTAATAATGCTTTATCATTGTTGGAAAATTAACATTTGATTTTGTGAGAATACACTTACAATCTTGTTCTATATTGAACTATCCCAAAATTGTCAAAGATCTCCATTTTTGCGGCTTTCAACCTAGAACATTGATTCTTATTTCAAGAAATCATTGGGTCAAAGTTCATCGAAATGATTTCAGCTTTCTTCGGGTACGTAAATCAAGTTTTGCTGTGAGTTCCAAGGCATTGGATGTTCACATAAAAACTTTTTGGCTTACTCTTTTATTGTGAGGACTTACCATGCACATGCTTGGTTATTCGGATGGAAGTCAAAATTTTGTTTTTCAGTCTGGTTTGAGAACTACTTTAGTTTTATCAAATTGATTTTTAGCAATGAGGCTTTATCATACGTTGAAATTAACCATTGATTTTGTTAAGATTCACTTTTAACCTTGTTCTTCATTGAACTATTCCAATCATGTTAATGATTCCATTTTTGTGGCATTCAACCCAAAAACCTATGATCCTTGATTCAAGAAATTATTGGGTTAAAGTTCTTCAATACGATTTCAGCTTTCTTCGGGTATGAAATGAAATGAAGTGGATTTCAACCCAAAACCATTTCTTTTTAATTTGAGGAAAATGAAATGAAGTGTGTTTTTAATTTAAATTCTCACCCTTGGTCCATTAACTTTATTAAATTAACAACATAAGGGAACAACATAAATCCCCAATTTGAACTTAAAAATCTATTTTGCCTATAATTCCGTCCTTCTGAAAAATAACGTGTACGCAAATCTAATCTTAAAAATATTTACTATCCATAAAATAAATTTTCGCCGTCTGCTCCAATCTTTGAAAAACATTAAATTCCATCCTACTTTATTTAAAAATTTTATATTTTAAAGAAAACATGCGTGGTTGCTAGTAAACTTTCATGAGATTAAAATTGTTTAAGACATATCGAGCTAGTATTGAGCTTTCATTCCTTATGTGTGCCAAGCACTAGGCACGACTATGGGCTAGGGTCGTGGTGTTAGATCATTACAATAAAATATGGGCCTAATTTAATTTTTTTTATCTTCGTTTATTATTTTTTTGGGGGGCTTCTACATTTAATTCTAGTCTATTTATTTAGTATTGTCTAATTGTTCTTCCCGTAATATTGTTTTCACTTGTTTAAATTATAAGGCTTTATCATTTTATGAAAATTTAACAATTGATTTCGTGAGAATTCACTTTTAAACTTGTTCTTCATTGAAACTATTCCAAACATGTCAAAGATTTCTATTTTTGTGGTGTTCAACCCTAAAACCTTGATTCTTGATTCAAGAAATGATTAGGTCAAAATTCTTCGATATGATTTTAGCTTTCTTCGGATATGTATATCAAGCCCTTTCGTGAGCTCCAAAGTTCATCCAATGTTCACGTCATAAGACTTTTTGGCTTACTATTTTAGAGTGAGAACTTTCCAAGTGCAAACATGGTTATTTGCATGGAAGTCAGAATTTTGTTTTTCAGTTTGATTCGAGCTTTATTTGTGTAGTTTTATTCAATTAGTTTTGCGCGTTCAACCCTAAAACGTTGATTCCTGATTCAATAATTTGTTGGCTCAAAGTTCTTCGACATGATTTTAGCATTCTTCGGGTACGTATATCAAGTTTTACTATGAGTTCTAAGATTCATCGTTTGAGGGTCACATCATAAAACTTTTTGGCTCACTCTTTTAGTGTGAGGACTTACCATGTGCACGCTTAGTTGTTCGGAGAGAATTCGAAATTTTGTTTTATGTTTAATTTGAGTTCTATTCGTAAATCTAATTGTTTTTTGCATAAATTATGCTTTCTTTTGTTTGTCTACTATATAAGTCTTTATCATTGCACCAACAATTAACCATTGATTTTGTGACGATCCACTTTCAATTTTGTTATTGATTGTCCAAACTTGTCAAAGATTCCTATTTTTGTGGCGTTCAACCCAAAATCCTTGATTCTTCATTCAACAAATCATTGGGTAAGATTTCCTTGATATGATTTCAGCTTTCTTCGGTAACGTATATCGAGTCCTGTCGTGAGTAGGTTTACATCATAAAACTTTTTGGCTCACTCTTTTAGATTGAGGACTTACCATGCACATGCATAGTTATTCGGATGGAAGTCAAAAATTTTGTTTTTCAGTTTGATTCGAGCTCTATTTGTTTAGTTTTATCTAATTACTTTTCGTGTAAATTGTGTTTTCTTTTGTTTATATAATAAGGCTTTATCATTGTACGAAAAATTAACAATTGATTTTGAATACTTTCAAACTTATTCTTCATTGAACTATCCCAAACTTGTCAAAGATTTCCATTTTTGTGGCTTTCAACCCTAAAACATTGATTCTTGATTCAAGAAATCATTGGGTCAATCTTCTTCGGTATGATTTCAGCCTTTTTGGGGGTGCGAATATCAAGTTTCACTATGAGTTCCAAGGTTCATCCTTTGAGGATCACATCATAAAACTTTTTGGCATACTCTTTTAGATTGTAGACTTACCATGCGCACACATGGTTATTCGAACTGAAGTCGAAATTTTATTTTTCAGTTTGATTCGAGCTCTATTTGTTTAGTTTTATCTAATTATTTTTCGGGAAAATTATGTTTTCTTTTGTTTGTATAGTAAAGTATCATTGTACGAAAAATTAACAATTGATTTTCTACGAATTCACTTTCAATCTAGTTCCTTATTGAACTATCCCAAAGTTGTCAAAGATTTTCATTTTTGGGGAATTCAACCCTAAACCATTGATTCTTAATTCAATAATTTATTGGGACAAAGTTCTTCGATATGATTTCATCTTTCTTCGGGTACGTATATCAAGTTTTGCTATGAGTTCCAAGATTCAACCTTCAAGAATCACATATAAAAGTGTTTGGCTCACTCTTTTAGTGCGTGAGCTTATCACGAGCATGCATGGCCGTTTGGATGGAAGTCGGAAATTTTTTTTCTGTTTAATGTAATGTCCCGATCCCGAGTGGACCGAATCGTTACTAGAACAATTGTGCCTTAGTCGTCGACTTAAAATTAATATAACAATTTAGTTTAATTAGCTATATTTTTTTCTGAATGCATAAAGATTTACTTTAAAATTTACACAGTGATCAATCTCGATACTTCATGAAATTTTAAGGGAAGGTAGGAAACTTCTTATAATATGACATATCCAAAAATCGGCTTTTTCGAAAACATGAGGTACTAAATATTTTCCAAAATTTCACAGCAACTGGGTTTGGAAGATAAACCAGCGCAGTTTACTTAAAATGACATGTTTTTCTATAGCCGTCGGATTGATAAGATTTTAAGTTTATTTAGTAGCTAACCCTTGAGGCCCACTTGTTTTGTCCAAAAATTCAAGTAATGATTGAGTTATGAATTTTGAAGTCAAATACAGAAACTGAAATTTTAGAAACAACAACAAAAAATCTTATTGCTCACATTTTTGTGATAAATGGTCACTTTGTACGTTGATTTCTATAAAATATAACTACTTTTAAAAATAATTAATTCATAAAAATCTTTTTAGAATAGTCCCAAAAATGGTGCTCGTAGAAATCCATTTATTAAAAAAAAACACGTAAACGTTTCATAACAGAATAAAAACATTAAGTCACCGGCTTCTCCAAGCAAACATCTTCGTCTACCATCATCCATGCCCCCAAGAAAATCGGTGCATTTCGTTATCAAATTAGAAAATTTCGAACTATAGATTCATATTGTTACATGTAGATGGATTTCCGACAAAATCCAATTACTATAGAATTATCATAGCACGTAGAACTAGAGAATGATCATTCAAACTATTGTAGTACCGAAACACCGTACCCGAAGGCACCAATTCATTCATACTTTAACAAAAATTCATAATTTGAAAATGAAATAATCACTTGCACCTCTACCTATTTTAATTTGGAACGTTTGAAAGGATGATGTTGGACGATGAATGTTGTTTTTCGTCGGCACCCAAAGCTTGAAAAAAATATGATTTTCTCTTATGTCTTTCTTTCTTTTGAAAATTTCTTTTGTTTTCTTGTATCACTATGTATGTCCTTATAATTCCATATATTTTCAAATATATATATATATACATAACTTGAAAATGAAATAACCACTGGCATCTCTACCTATCTCAATTTGAAACTTTTGAATGGATGATGTTGGACGATGAATGTTGTTTTTGATACTCATTCCCATTATGGAGAATTAAAGGTGGCCTTTCATGTTTCAACTCATGCATTTTATTAGAAGTTAAAGCCCATTTTTATCCCTAACCTGACAAAGATTTCCATTTTTGTGGTGTTTAACCCTAAAACTTTGATTCTTGAATCGAGAAATCATTGGGTCAAAAGACATTGATTTCAACTTTCTTAGAGTACATATAGAAAGTCCTATTGTGAGTTCCAAGAGTCATCCTTGAAGGGTCACATCATAAAACTTTTTGGCTGACTCTATAAGAATGAGGACCAACCTACGCACGCATGGTTATTCGGATGGAAGTTGAAATTTTATTTTTCAGTTTCATTCGAGCTCTATTTTTTTAGTTTTATTTATTTGTTTTTGCATAAATTATGTTTTCTTCTGTTTGTGTAGTAAGCTTTTATCATTGTATGAAAATTAACAATTGATTTTGTGAAAATTCACTTTAAATCTTGTTCTTCATGAACTATCCCAAAATTGTAAAAGATTTCCATTTTTGTTGCGTTCAACCCTAAAACATTGATTCTTGATTTAAGAAATTATTGGATCAAAGTTTTTCGATACGATTTCAGCTTTTTTTGGGTACATATTGATTTACCAAGCATATGCATGGTTATCCGGATGGAAGCCGGAATTTTGTTTTTAAATTTGATTTGAGTTCTATTCATTTAGTTTTATCTTATTTGTTCTTCACGTAAATTATGTTTTCTTCTATTATGTATACCATATAAGGCTCATTGTGCCAGCAACTAAGCATTGATTGTGTGAAGATTCACTTTCAGTCTCGTTCTTCATTGAACAATCCCAAACTTGTCAAAGATTTCCATTTTTCTGACATTCAACCCTAAAACATTCATTCTCGATTCAACAAATCATTGAGTCAAAGTTTTTTGATATGATCTCAACTTTCTTGGGGTATGTATATCAAGTCCTTTTGTGATTTCCAAGGGTCATCCTTCAAGGGTTACAGCATAAAACTTTTTGGCTTACTCTTTTAGTGTGAGGACAACTCACGTGCTTGGTTATTAGGATGGAAGTCGAATTTTTTTTTTTTTCAGTTTGATTCGAGCTCAATTTGTTTAGTTTTATCTAATTTGTTTCGCTTAAATTATGTTTTCTATTGTTTGTATAGTAAGGCTTTATCATTGTACGAAGAAATAACAATTGATTTTGTGTGAATTCTCACTTTCAGCCTTGTTCTTCATTGAACTATCTGAACTTGTCAAATATTTCCATTTTTGGGGCATTCAACCTATAAAACATTGATTCTCGATTCTTCGTCGATGTGATTTCAGCTTTCTTCCGGTGCGTATATCTAGTCTTGTTGTGAGTTCCAACGGCGATCCTTCGAGGGTCACGTCATAGAAATTTTTGGCTTACTCTTTTAGAGTGAGGACTTACCACCCGCACGCATGTTTTATCGGATGGAAATCAAAATTTTGTCTTTTTGTTTGATTCAAGCTCTATTTGTTTAGTTTTATGTATTTATTTTTCGCATAAATTATATTTTCTTTTGTTTGTATTGTAAGGATTTATCATCGTACAAAAAATTGACAATTTATTTTTTGAGAATTCACTTTCAGTCTTTTTCTTCATTGAACTGTCCCGAACTTGACAAAGATTTCCATTTTTTATGGTGTTTAACCATAAAAGTCTGATTCTTGATTCAAGAAATCATTGGGTAAAAATTCTTTGATATGATTTCAGTTTTCTTCGGGTACGTATAGCAAGTCCCGTTGTGAGTTCCAAGGTTCATCCTTCATGGTGAATCATAAAACTTTTTGAATAACACTTTTAGAGTGATAAGGCCAACGAATGGTTAGTCTGATGGAAGTCGGCATTTTGTTTTTCAGTTTGACCCAAACTCAGTTTGTTCTGTTTCATACAATTACTTTTCGAAAAAAAAAAATTATATTTTCAGTTTAATTCGAGCTCTGTTCGTTTAGTTTTATTTAATCGTTCTTCACGTAAATTGTGTTTTCTTTTGTTTATTTAGTAAGGCTTTATCATTGTACGGAAAATCAAAAATTGATTTTGTTAGAATTCACTTTCAATTTTGTTCTTCATTGAGCTATCCCAAACTTGTCAAATATTTCCATTTTTGTGGCTTTCAACTCTAAAATGTTGTTTCTTGATTCAAGAAATTGTTGGGTCAAAGTTCTTTGATATTATTTCAGCTTTCTTCGGGTACGTATATCAAGTTTTGCTGTGAGTTCCAAGGTTCATCCTTCGAGTATCACATCATAAAACTTTTTGACTCACTCTTTTAGTGTTACTATGCACACGCATGGTTATTCGAATGGATGTCAGAATTTTGTTTTTCAATTTGATTTGATTTCCATTCGTTAAGCAATATCTAGTTGTTCTTCACTTAAATTATGTTTTCTCTTGTTATCTCTACTATAAAGCTTTATCATTGTACCACCAATAAAGCATTGATTTCGTGAAGAATCACTTTAAATCTTGTTCTTAATAGAACTATCCAAAAGTTGTCAAATATTTCTATTTTTATGGCATTCAACCATAAAACATTGATTCTTGATTCAACCAGTCATTGGGTCAAAGTTGTTCGATATGATTTCAGCTATCTTAGGGTATGTATTTCAAGTCTTATTCTGAGTTTTTAAGGGTCTTCCTTCAAAGTTCACAACATAAAACTTTTTGGCTAAGCTCTTTTAGAGTGAGGACTTACCACGTGCACACCCTTATTCGAATGGAAGTCGGAATTTTATTTTTTAGTTTCATTCGAGCTCTATTTGTTTAGTTTTATCCAATTGTTTTTCATGTAAATTACATTTTCTTTTGTTTGTATAGTAAGGCTTTGTCAATGCATGAAAAATTAACAATTTTATTTTATGAGAATTCACATTCAATCTTGTTGTTCATTGAACTATCCCGAACTTGTCAAATATTTCCATTTTTGTGGTATTCAACCCAACGGTGATTTGGATTCAAGAAAATTATTGGGTCAAAGTTCTTCGATCTGATTTCAGCTTTCCTCGGGTATCAAGTCTTGCTATGAGTTCCAAGGTTCATCCTTCAAAAATCACAACATAAAACTTTTTGACTTACTATTTAGAGTGAGGACATACCAAGTGCACGCATTGTCATTTGGATGGAAGTCAGAATTTTTTTATTTCAATTTGATTTGAGTTCTATTTGATTAGTTTTATATAGTTGTTCTTCACGTATATTATGTTTTTTTTTTTTTTGTTATGTCTACTATATAAAGCTTTGTCATTGTACCAGCAATTAAGAATTGATTTCTTGAAGATTTACTTTCAATCTTGTTCTTCATTGAACAATCCCGAACTTGTCAAAGATTCCAATTTTGTGGCGTTCAACCCTACATTGATTTTGATTCAAGAAATTATTGGGTCAAAATTCTTCAATATGATTTCAGCTTTCTACAGGTACGTGCATCAAGTCTTATTGTGAGTTCCAAAGGTCATCCTTCAAAGGTTACAAAATAAATTTTTTTGGCTTACTCTTTTTGAGTGCGGACTTACAATGCGCATGCATCTTTATTCGGATGGAAGTCGGAATTTTGTTTTTTGGTTTCATTCGTGATCTATTTGTTTAGTTTTATCTATTTGTTTTTCATGTAATTTATGTTTGCTTTTGTTTGTACTGTAATGCTTTATCATTGTATGAAAAATTAACAACTGACTTTGTAGAAATTCACTTTCAATTTTGTTCTTCATTGAACTATCCAAAATAGTCAAATATTTCATTTTTGTGGAGTTCAACCCTACATTGATTTTGATTCAAGAAACCACTGAGTCAAAGTTATTTCGATATGATTTCAACTTTCTTTGGGTACGTATGTCAAGTCTTATTGTGAGTTCCAAGGGTCATCCTTCAAGGGTCACAACACAAAACCTTTTGTCTCACTCTTTTTGCTTGCGGACTTACAAAAATCACGCATCTTTACTTGGATGGAAGTCAGAATTTTGTTTTTGAATTTGATTTGAGTTCTATAATTTTAGTTTTATCTAGTTGTTCTTCGTGTGAATTATGTTTTCTTATGTTATGTCTACTATATAAGGCTTTATCGTTGTACCGACAATTAAGGATTCATTTCGTGAAGATTCACTTTCAATCTTGTTCTGCATTGAACTACCCTGAACTTGTCAAAGATTTCCATTTTCGTGGCGTTCAACCCCGCATTGACTTTGATTCAAGAGATTACTGTGTCAAAGTTCTTAGATATGATTTCAGCTTTCTTCGGGTTTGTATATCAAGTGTTGCTATGAGTTCCAAGGTTCATCCTTCAAGAATCACATCATAAAACTTTTTGGCTAACTCTTTTAGAGTGAGGGCTTACCATGCGCAAGGAACTCAAAATTTTGTTTTTTTGTTTGATTTGAGCTCTATTTTGTTTTAGTTTAATCTAATTATTTTTCGCGTAAATTATATTTTCTTTTGTTTCTATAGTAAGACTGAATCATTGTACGAACAATTAACCATTGATATTGTGAAGATTTACGTTCAATCTTGTTCTTCGTTAGACTATCCCAAACTTTTTGAAGATTTCCATTTATGCGGCGTTCCACCCTAAAACATTGATTTTTGATTCAAGTAATATTGGGTCAAAATTCTTCGATATGATTTCAGCTTTCTTCGGTATTTATATGAAGTCTTGTTGTGAGTTCCAAGGTTCACATCATAAAACTTTTTGGCTTACTCTTTTAGAGGAGGATTTACTGTGTGCACACATGGTTATTCGGATGGATGTCGAAATATTACTCTTCTGTTTGATTCGAACTCTATTTTGTTACAATTTTATCTACTATGACTGAATCATTGTACGAATAATTAACCATTGATTTCGTGAGGATTCACTTTCAGTCTTGTTCTTCATTAAACTATCACAAACATGGTAAAGATTTCCATTTTTGAGGCGTTCAACCCTAAAATCTTTGTTCTTCATTCAAGAAACCATTGGGTCAAAGTTCTTAGATTTGATTTCAGCTTTGTTCTGGTACGTATATCAAGTCTTGCTGTGAGTTCCAAGGTTCATCTTTCAAAGATCACATCATAAAACTTTTTGTATTACTCTTTTAGAGTGAGGACTTACCCTGCACGCATGGTTTATCAGATGGAAGTCGGAATTTTGTTTTTCAGTTTGATTCGAGCTCAATTTGTATAATTTTATCTAATTATTTTTTAAGTAAATTATATTTTCTTTTGTTTGTCTATATAAGGCTTTTATCATTGTAACAACAATTAATCATTGATTTTTCGAGGATTCATTTTTTATCTTGTTTTCATTGAACTGTTCCAAACTTGTCCAACATTTCCATTTTTGTGGCATTCAACTCTAAAACATTGATTCTTGATCCAAGAAATCATTGGGTCAAAGTTATTCGATATGATATTATCTTTCTTTGGGAATGTATATCAAGTCTAGTTGTATGTTCCAAGGTTCATTCTTCAAGAAATGGATTACAAAAAATTTTGGCTTACTTTTTAGAGTGAGGACACGTGCAAGGATGGAAATCGAAATTTTATTTTTAAGTGTTATTTGAGCTCTATTTGTTTAGTTTTATCTAATTATTTTTCGCATAAATTATGTTTTCTTTTGTTTGTCTGTATTAGGCTTTATCATTGTACCAACAATTAACAATTGATTTTGTTAGGATTCACTTTCATTTTTTTTCTTCGTTGAACTATTCTAAACTTGTCAAAGATTTCCATTTTTGTAGCGTCAGCTCTATGATTTCAACCTACTTCGAGTACATATACTAAGTCTTGTTGTGAGTTCCAAGGTACATCCTTCAAGGGTCACATCATTGAAATTTTTGACTTGCTCTTTTAGAGTGAGCACTTACCATGCTCACACATGGTTATTCGAATGGAAGTCGGAATTTTATTTTTCAGTTTGATTCGAGCTCTATTTATCTAATTATTTTTCGAGTAAATTATGTTTTCTTTCGTTTGTATAATAGCTTTATCATTGTACCAAAAATTAACGACTGATTTTGTGATGATTAACTTTCAATCTTGTTCTTCATTAAACTATCTCGCACTTGTCAAAGATTTCCATTTTTGTGGCGTTCAACCCTAAAACCTTGATTCTTGATTCAAGAAATCATTGGGTTAAATTTCTTCAATATGATTTCAGCTTTCTTCAAGTACGTATATCTAGTTTTGTTGTGAACAACCTAATGCTGCGTCTTGAGAAAATTCTGTTTTAGAGGAAAAATCTTATAATCTTTCCAGTGCTCTTTTCTTCCATTACTTTTTTCAAATACAATTAAAGAAAACACAAAAGTGATTTTTTTTTTCCTTTCAATAGGTTATGGACATATAACGCTTAAATAACATGATGAGTGACCATGGGATATACTCAAGGGAGAGGCTACTGATTCTTGTGAGCAAACTAGAAATCCTCATTAATTCAATATGCTACATAGAGCTTGATACCCATGCAGAAAGGGAAGTTGCAGTTCTGTATCTTGAAGGTGGTCCTGAAAGAAATCTCAACAATCTTTTGAGTACGCTGACCATGGAACGGGCCAAAAGAAGGGTGATCGACTCCTTGAACAGGAGCACGCACGGTGATGATGGAACTGCACAGTACTACTTGCTATGTCAGAAGGTGATCCTCGAGCTGCATTGACACAATTTTTTGATGATCTGAGTTGGGAGAGCACGTGGGGCGGGCATAAGCAGAGACAGAGGTACAATTCGAATTGTTTGAAATTCACAAGAATCAGTTGATTATGGATGCAGGTTAAAGGATAGGGTCCATCTGCGTTGGACTTCCAAATTATGGTAATCTACACATATTAGTTCCTGAATTCCAAATATTTTTCTTCCTTGGTTATATTTGCTATTTCCAAATATCTGCACATTTTGTCTTGCTCTAAACTACTATTTTTTTGAACATAGTTTTTTAGTTCTAACTTTCTCTCGTCAATGAGTCTTGATTTTACAAACACATATTTTTTTAAAAGCAACTTTTAAGCTAAACTCTCCTATTTAACCTCTATATTCGGTACACTGCTTCTCCTACCAAACAAAATCAATGGATTCCATTGGAGACATGTTTGATTATGAGCTTAATCTAGACCAAACACGTTACAAATAAGGCTATGCAAATGGGTTAGTCTCGGGCAGGGGCGGACCGAGGGGGAGTCCACTTGCCCCCCCAACTTTTGAGAAATTGGATTTTTTTTTTTTTTTAAATCATGTTTTTTTTTTTTTTTTTTTTTTATCAAATCATGTTTGGTATCAATTGAAATTGAAATTTTAATTGAAATTAAAGTTAAAAATTAATTTTAATAACAT
>CAIGRB010125864.1:4347-16450 GCA_903798255.1 Fraxinus quadrangulata | reverse complement strand
CCAGAAACTAAGTGATACGATAGTGAAGGAACTATTTGCAAAAAGCAGGGGATTAAGAGTCTAACCGCTGAAACAGATTAAACTAAGATTCATTTCATTTCAGAAATTTAATTTTCGAGCCCTGAAGTTCTCCGTGCTTTTCGGGCTGAAGGAGCTAATGTATTCACGACATTAATCCATACATCCATGGGTCTCTGCATGATGGGCCGCTCTAACCTAACAAACACAAGAAGATATTACCCTTTTGTGTAATTATACAATTCAAAGAGAAAACTGTAACCTATTATCCTTATGACAATTTCACAGTCATTAGCTTGTTTCCTAATCTCTCCCAATCATCAAAACAACTAAGAAATCTAATTGATTTTATTCTATCGATAAAAATAGCTCTGTTTATTATTCTGCAACTCGTGCCTTTCTCGTCCTCATATCTGTAACGTCTTTTATGGTGAGGAACCAAGGCCATCAGTATCCCGATAGCTTCTCCTCTGTTAAATTACAGAGAAAAACGACAAATTTCTTGACTGGCCCAGCTGCTACTCACCGTGGCAAGGCTCAGCCAGTTGCTTCAATGATTTTGGACAACCCTTACCTCCTGCCAATTCTTTTCAACTTTCTGCATGGCATAGCATATCTGCAGCAGAGACCAACATAAGGAAAAGCTTCAAAAGGCCTAACATCTTTCATCCCCAAGCCAGTCGTTCTTCTCCTTCGGCCCAGTAGGGCCTTCCTCCCCATGCAACTCCATGGTTAACTTGCTAAAAACATTATGAAATGAATATCGAAGCACCAGAGGCAGGAAACTGATGATTTTATCCAGTTCGGTTTTTGAATCATACACAACTTCCGGGCCCCACTCTCTCCTATACTGCAACCAACATGGTTCATTCATGAGTAATGACTCCATCTCCAAGATATTCAGCTGCAACAATCTCGAATTGTGTGCTTGAATACACATAATAGTTGCTACTTGCTACGTGCAGCATCATTCCTCACTACAATCTCAAACTTTGTGGAACCCTGAATATAATTCCGGGATGCTGATAGCTAGCATGACCACTTTTTGATGAATAATGATGGCTTTATTTCCATCGACGAACTCCAAATCAAAAGCTTCTACCCATACACTGCCACTGCTCTGTGAAAAAGATATGCACCAGAGCTCCCCCGTGAAGTTGCTTATATGAAGTGTAACATGTTCCCAATCACCCACATGTTGACCAATCTTGCAAAGAACAATGTTCATAAATCCTACTTTTAGAGTGCCCACATCAAGACATCAGTGAAAGACCCGCCTGATGCCAGTTTTACATGTATGTACAGTTTGGTTCTTTCAAAGCTTACATGTTTAACGCTCTCCTTGCGACCATCAGTTGGCAAATCTATCCAATACTCCCCGTCATTTGTCCCTCCCCTAGGCAGATTGGAAGCTTCGCTATCAATGGCCACGCCGAATGAATAACCATTTCTGTACAATAATGCCCCATTTTTGAAGAACCATGAAACAGAAGTTGGCAAATAGGCCTCATCAGGATGGAAGAAGACAATAGGTCCGTAGTGCCTAATTAGTGCATGAATTTGATCAAGATTCGGCATCGCCTGTAATGAATTATCTAAGTTCTTCAAGCATGCAATATCCAGCTCCTCTCCTGGGATCCGGTGGCCACTGCAAAAGAAACTACCGAGACACCTCTACCACGCATTCCTCGATGATGAGGTCTTGTACTCCAAACTTTGAATGGTACTTTTAAAAAAGTAGAGTGGGTGTTGACTGTCAGGCGATAAGCTTCACATTTATCTGTTAGGTCAGCACGGACACATCTGATTTCCTCTAACTGTGGCTTCTCTGGCCTGTTGGTCACCAGACTCACCACAAAGCCCAAAGCTTTATAACCACCCTCGGGTGGTAGGGGGTAACCAGAAGTAACCACATGTATCAAAATTTTCATCTCCGCCATCATCTGAACACCAAACTAATGTATAATCCACAGGAGTCGCGATAGCTGACATGGAGTCAGATTTAGAGTAGCAACTATGTCCTGGCTCAGATTTTCTAATGCCCCGTTTCCCATCCTGAGACATATTAAATCCCCATATAAACTCAAATTTAGTTACTTCACTAACCTCTAATTCACCTAATCCCATTTTCAAGCTACCAAATCCTGAACCTGCATATTCAAGCATTGGTTACTACAAAGGAACAAGTAGACGTTAAAATTATATATGTCATTCAAAGAACCATAAATTTGACAACTTTGCAGGTCTTTCAATGCATGAAACATTCTATAACGAAATCTAATGCAGATCAATGATCATGAAACAAAGCTCAAGCTTAACTATGCAAACAACATGCACGATGATTTCAACAGGGGCAAGAACTGAAAAAAACATTTCCAAATTGTAGTTCTCACACCAAGCCCCACTATTGATATGTCATTTCTATAGCTAATACAATCCTTGTGAAGACGAAAATCTTGATAACAAAGTTAAAAATAAGGATAAGAAAGAAACCTCTAATTCCTGAGAACACATAAAAATTTGAAATAAAAAATATGCTCATGAATACAACTGAGATAAGTAGGACACTACTATTTTTTTTTTTTGGGTCATTCATAACCACACAATTGAGTTCCAAGTGGCCAAGAATTGGGAGTTTCTTCTTTTATAATCATTATTACTGTAAAGTTGGACAGCACAAACATTATTTTGGCAGGATAATACCCATTTTAAGACATGATTAATCTCCGCAAGTCAAATTCTCTCAAACTGAGTGAGTCAAATCTTTTGGAACCCTCAACTAATAAACAGAACTAAGATTCATTACTTGCACGATAAATACTTTTGTGATTACCTTGAGGCCATTGAGGAATCGGGGCGGGCAAAGAGAAAGTTTCGGGCTCACGCTGCCACACATCGGTCACTCAGCTCCAATAAAAGCATTTGCACTCCAACATTTTAATTCGTACCCACCAAAACAATCTCTTTTTGATGAAATGGAAATTTACTTTCCCAATTGAATGCTGTTCAGAATTTTGATCGTACAGTGGCAAATTCTTGAGTTAAATGTCGTAATAATCACTTAAACTTATTTTCTCACTGAAGCTTAAAATGCCGAGATTTGGCTATTGAATTTATCCAAACGAGAGACACGTTAGTGAGTGGCTTAAGTTTCGCTAGTGTACATTTTTGGAAAAAAAAAACGTATTTTTACTGTTGATGTGATAGAAAATATGTGGTTAAAAAATAAGGTTAATCCATTTGTACATAATGGATTGTACACAATGGATTTACCCCTCTCACGTAATATGCAGGGTCCGCGTGTATTTAAAAAGATTCGATCGTGAGTAGTAGGTAAAAGATTCGATAAAAATATTCGGTATATATAGCATGATCCTAAAAAAGAAAAAAAAATTATTGATGTGATGAAAAATATTATTTTATTAAAAAATATGTGATTGAAAATGAGTACAAGAATGAGAATGAAAAAAATTAATGTAACTCAAAGTGAGCCTTCATTTATAAAAAAGGATGAACCGCGTCCTAAACGGCCCCCACTGTCCCGCCCTGGGTCTTGATGAAGGAGGTAAATCGCAGATTATGACTTCAAGGATACAGGGTGGAAGGCTACTTGTACATTTGCACTTTCCCAAGAGCCAAATCCATATTTCAGGATTCGAACCTTTGATGCGACAACCTCAAATAAAGTTGGAGTTTTTTCAACTTTTTTTTTACCACTTAGAGATATGTCCTGAGACGTGAGCCTTCATTTATAACCTCTAAGAGTAGTGGTACAACCTCTAAAAATAGTGGTGATGTGGTGATGGAATGTCCAAGCCACCTCACATCATCATTATCATGTAAGAAAAGTAGTTTTTATTATTCTTCATATTTTGAAAAATATATACGATTGCGCTATTTTTTAAAAAACATATTCGATTGTTTACTGTACTTTAAAAAATATTTTCGCCTGCTCACTATACTTTAAAATACGTATTTGATTGCATACCGAACCTTTAAAGCATTATAGCTTTTTTATACTTTTTGTTTTCACATAAAATTATATATTTTTATTTTATTATAAATTTATTTATTCCTCTTCCTAAAAAAAATCACCCCAACGTAAAATGAATTTAAAATGAATAAGAAAATAATTTTGTTTATCTACAAATAAACTAATATAAAAACAATTTTAATTGGTAGGTTTTTAATTCTTATTCATTGAACACAAATTATAAATTAGAACATAAAAATTAAGAAGTTTTATTTATTTTTCTAATATTAGAAGAGTCCAATCAAATGAAGTATTTTCTATATTTTTCAATATTTTATTAACTTAAAAAACATTTTTATTGAATTGATGTTGAAGTTTAGGAAAAGGAGGATAATAAATTGAATTTTATAAATCAAGTAAAAAAAAAAATCATCTTTTAAGGGAACGCATGGAAAATCAATAATACAAAACGGTATATAAAAAGTTAATCAAATGTAATTTTATCTATTCAAGTATTTAAAATGACATTTTACAATTTTTTCTGCAAATGTACTAATGCAAAATGTAGTTGTACGTTGTACAACGTAAATTTTTTAAGAGTGTTGCTACTGTTACAGAAAAAATTCTTCGATAAAAAATGCCAAAACACACACATGGAAGTGGGCCCATTTTTTTTAATAATATTTTATTCGCATTGGCCCCACCTCCATGTGAGTATTCTAGCATTTTTACAAATGAAATAGTTCTGTACAAATGGTTTAATTAATTTTTTAAAACACTATGTAAATTCGCTTAGTGTATCACTCACACGAATATTTCTAATAAAAACTTTGCTCCAAAGTACAAAATATGCCTTCTTGAATTGGATAAACTAAAGAACAACCAAGAGGGGCAAAAGAAGCATGATAACGTTGGAAGGGGAAAAAAATAAACCAAGAAAACCACTTGGAACAAAATGTTTTTCAATAGAATTTTCATGGTTAAACCAAGAAGCTTTGGCCTCTTCGATCAAAACCTAAACTGAGTTATGGCTGCATAAGGAGGCTTGCTATTCGTATTCATGATGATTATTTTCTCATCATATACCACGGAAACCATTGATCTTCGATCTGTTGTTGTCTCTGGCATATTGATCGCCTCCCCTGCCGAGAGTCCTTCCCCCAAAACGGCTGCCTCTGCCTCTTCCCGTTCCTGGTCAAGACAATTGTAATGTAAATGTCTGAATATTTACACCTGTGTGTGTGTGGGTGGGTGTTGGGGGGTGTTCTTCATTGCATTTATTTACTATTATCTGTTGTTTTCAAATATCCGAGAATTTTAGCTTTGAACAAACAAGAGTCGTAAACATTAACAAATGTTGGAAGAACAAGCAACTTAATATGATTATCAAGAAGGATACTAAGAAAATGAACCTCAAATTATGATCATAAGAGACGATGAAACTGGAAAAAAATAATAAGAGGGGATTGAAGAAAGAAACACTGTCATTGTGGTATTTAATGAAATAAGAAAATGAAAAAAAATGAACAGCTTGAACAGAAAATCACAAGATACCCAACTTAGCAGAAAAATAAAGTCAAAAAATGCAAAAGCAGTTTGTAAAATATAATCTCACCACGTGAAGTACCAATGGTGTTTGGTCTTCGTTCCTCAATGTACACTGGCTTTCCTGACAACTGAATCGGAGAAGTCTAGAAGAGAGAAACAAAATAAAACAATATTAAACTACCAGGTACATGGTTTGTGCCAAATAAAAAAGGGCACCAGGAAAATCTGAGAATCAACTTTCACGTTCCAATAGAAATTCTATAAATGAAAATACAAATTTCCAAAAAGTTCCAAATCACATTTGAGATTTTGAAAACTATTGGCAGCAGTAACACATTTGTTGAGCTCCGTGTGTAAGATAATGATAGATGTGGGACTAAAACAGATGACATTATTCTAAAAGTGACATTTAATTTTAATTAGATGAACAGCAGCAAGCTAAGATGTCTTTTAATAAAGTTGGGGTCACAGCTAGACTAGTCCTTTCTTAGCCACCCATTTGTCTGGTGCTACATCTGCACAAATATCCAATCAAACTTTTAGGCAGATAATAATAGTTTTGGTTGAGCTCTCTCTCTCTCTCGTCTATAGTCGTTCTTGGGAGTCATAGATTTATTTTGGTTTATCATCTTTGTTTCTATTGTGAGTAAAAGAACATTCTACTTATTCTCTCTGAACTTTACTTAACATACTAACTTTGGATACCAAAGTACACTCCACTACATTCCCAACAAACAATGAATTCTACTCCTAATCTCGTCAACAAAACTACTTTCCCAACTCACCATATCTTAAATGCCTCATAAACTTGTCCATGACTAAAGCAAAAATATGAGGACTAAAGATGGAACCTTGAAGCAAGCCTATAGTAATAAGATATCTTTATGCTTATTAGCTCTAACTAAGATGAACCATGACATAATTTTAAATAAGATGATTAACACGAACGAAACAGAAAACTAAGAAGTGAAAACAATGCTAAGCATTAAGTAAGCTATCTAAAAATATAGCAGATGACAAAAAAATACTTAAATCTTGTTAGGGAAGTGCTTATAAACAGTTAAATTTGAACACAGAGAAATCAGCGGTGAATAAGTTGGTAATATTTGCGGGTCCCACGATATGTGTGGATAAAAGTGGTTTGGCCGTTAGCCAAACATAGGCTTAGTGAAACAGCTCTCGTCTTTGATCTCTGGTTATTTCGACAAACACATGCTCTATGTGAAAAAGGATCAAACCTTGATTGCATTCTGAACACTCTGCACGTCTTCAAACTCAACAAAGGCATAGCAAACATCAGAATCCTGTTCATCACTTGAAAATTTAGACATTACACAAATGTAATCATACCACATGATAACGATGAAAAGAAGGGAAATAGACCTTGCGATTTCTTAAAAAGATCCCTTCGTGCTTGATTTTCCCAAAAGTCCTAAACTCTTGCACAATATCCACACTAGTAACTGTAGGTGGCAAGTTCCTCACATACACAGATTAAAATTCCCCTGCCAAAACAATTGCAACAATCAAATTTTGATAAGTGTTTTTTAGTGGATTACAAGAACTAGCAGGAAATTCGTATAACTAAGCTTTTTCAATGGATTATATTTCTTGTAACAACTCATCTAAACATGAACCTGGACAAAAAATAAAACAAATACTTCTTAAAATTTGACTATTTTGAAAAAAATTAATCAGCAGAACTCAATTTCTCTAATTAATATTACCTTGATGCTCAAGGATGAATACAAGACAAAGAAGACATGTCGACTGAAGATCTCTTAAAACCTTAGAAAATTCTAGCTTATCAATCCCAAACAAGACTTTCCCACTATACAAACTTTCATGGGATTTAAGTTGGAGAAACAAGTCAAAGAACAATTGCATTTGATGCAACAAGCTGCAGAAAAATTGAATTTGGTACAATGAACTGAAATACAGATATCTTCGCTATGCTTCCAATATAGAAAATATACTCAAAACTCAGAGCACTTGTACTTCCCAAAAGAACAGTGAATTATAAAATGTACCTTCCAGTTGAGGAGAACTTTTGTCAACTGCATCCACATCAGAGTCTAGCACAACTGATGTCACATTGTACTGCTGAAGTGAGGGCTGTGATGCATGGTTCCAATCTGAAGCAGGTGGTGTGCTCTGAGTAAGAGATGGCCTATAACTGACTGATGGTGCTGGTTTTCCCTTGGCACGCAACTTTTAATGTTCCAAGAAAGCATGGGGAGGGAATACTAATCAGTCAAAAATGTAGTGAACAAATCACTGGTGCATTATGGAGCTTAGGCACGACAGGAGAGTTAAAAGAAAGTCTCAAGAAAATTAGTTCATCCTAGTATAGTTAGCTGTGGTTATATGAATACGTGTGTTGGTAGGTTAGTATCAGAAGAAACATCTACATTCCATGTACAAATATGAAGATAAAGACAAAGGAGTACACAGGGGTTGCCAGGGGAGATGGTCTCCCTCACTTATAAACTGTTCTTAAAATATCCACAGTTATTTCAATTCATTATGATAGGAGTTTTGAACTAAAAAGGAGGAGGGGCAATAGATATAGTACAACTTTCAAGGACTCCAGGAATAAACTCCAAAGGAGCCCAAGTTTATAAGGAATTGTAGTATCTTCAGTTCTATTGGAATTCAAAGGGCCACATTGATGTGGAACACCTGAGGTACCAGGTATTTGATTTAAAATGATAGAAAAATATATCCACAAAAAAATGGGGAAGTATTGATAAAATACTTGGATATATCACTAAGTATTCTGTCTCCTTGAAAAGTCTTGTTGACTGTGCCTATGTTTGATTCAAGTTTATAAACACTCAAGCCACTTTTCCACACATTTTAAGAGACCCACAAGTACTACCAACTTAAGCACCACTCATTTATATCTATTTATTATTCAAACAATTTATAAACACTTTCCAATGATTCTGCATATATTACTGACTCATGCAGCATATTTTCAGATAACGCAATATCGATGAGACAGTCAGGAAATTATGCCTTGTACACTTTGGCCTAGCACATTTAGAAGATTTAACATAATGCAAAAGAATAAGATAGCATGTATTCATTAACTGACACCATTGGTTGTTGTACATACTATAGAAGCATAAGTCAGCTTCTGAGGCTCTTCAACAGGTTCCTCCATGGCAGGTGCAGGTTCTTGCACAGTAGCTGCCATATTTTCAAGTAGGGGATTTGAGTCTTCCGAAGGAGTATCCTCTTCTACTCCAGCCTCAGGTTCCTGCTCCTCCTGATGCTCTTGAAAACTGTACTCTTCGACTGGCACATCACCTTCAATGTTCGCAGAATTCATATATACCCCACCCTCCTCCTCTGAAGCATAGTCAGAACCTGGTATAAAAATGAAATATGTTGGCACGGTATTTTAAAAATCCATATGGACAGGACAGGAAATCCTCTTTTGCCATGACATTTTTTTTTTATGACAGCAAGAATCAATAATGCAAAAATACTGGACATAGTGGGAATTACCAGTTCTCAAAACCAAACACTTGGAACCCCCTTCACTAGGGGTGGGCGTGGTTCCACTGAACAGAACCAAGAACCAATTATTTTCTTACAATGGAACCATTGGTTACATCGGTAATTGTGAAACTGGACCAGAACCTAACCGAATGGTTCCAGTTTGGTTTGGTTCTGTTGGGATCCATAACCAAAATTCTAAATCATTAAGCCTCATTCAATGTAAACGAAAGTTCTATCATCACACAAAATATTGTCTAATAAAAATCATTCACTAATTCAACAAATAAATATAATTAATTAAAAAATAGTTGGGTTAGAACCGATTCTTGGTTTTAGGAACCAAAATCATTTAAAATTTAAGCAGAACGAAAACGAACCGTCTGGTTCTTGTTTGGTTTGGTTGATTCCGGTTCTTTTGTCCACCCCTATCCTTCACAAACTCTTGTTGACATAGAACACAATTGAACAAAGAATGAGAATTGTAAAAGAAGCGGAAAGAAAGAGAGAGAATCAAGAACTATTACAATGCATAAACTCCCTTTATTGGAAACAACTAATAAAATACTAGAATATCTATAAAATAAAACGATAATTGTGTTTCCTAAATTAAGTATCTAACTTGGAAATTCTTTTGTATAATACATCTACTAGGATCTCCATCACTTGCACATCAACATTGCCAAAAAGAATTTGCAAGATTGAATCTAACATTGCTATTTAACTGCTCCAACTTTGAAGGAAATAAATAAACAAATTTTTGTGGGCATCAGTTTGAATGAGAAATTTGTCTAGTTATTTGCATGAACCAAATTTAGCCAGTCGGAATTTCATACATGTGATTCACTGAAAGAAGTTGAGGTATTGTAAATAAGAAAAATTTCCTTACGGAACAAACACCGTGACACTTTCTTTGCAGCTATATTTGGAAAACAGATTATTTATTATACCTTGAAGCTCTGGATGATGAGTAGAAATAGCTGGTTGATAATCATGTTCCTGTTCCATTACTGCTGAAGCTGGAAGTTGATCGGGATCTTCCGCATCAAGCAAGTGAAAAATATCATTTAGTACAAAATAACCCTTCTCCTGAGGTGCAAGGAAGAAAGTCTGCACAAATTTCCTCCAGCCACTGAAATCCCTCAACTTGACAGAACCAGAAACAACCACGAGAACACCTCCATTCCATGAATCGAGAGAATTTATTGTCTTGATCTCAATTCCTGAGAAATTTAGTGATGTGATCATTTGATGAATTTCCTGCAGGAAAAGGCAGAAACGTATAAGCAAGTGTCAAGTGTCCACAAAACAAATGTCATACTGTGTTCCTCCCACAAAATTAAACCAAGAAACCCACACAAGGGCAGAAAACAGATATAAAAATTACTTGCAATAATTGAACTTATAGCATCTTTCTTGTATTTTAATAGCAAGAAGATGCGTAGCCACGTATCTGCTTTTTCTTGCATTCTAATAGCAAGAAGATGTGTACTCACATTCTACAAGTATCTGCTTTTCTTACGTCACTAAAACAATAAACGACTTCTTTATTTTTTATGGTCGGCTTCTAAATCATGGGTCGAATGAATAGCCAATACCAGAAATAGGAAAAATGAGGCAGCTAAGAGTGTCCAGTACAGGTAAAATGGATTTCATGTGTAACAGAGATATTCTCCATATTTGCATTTTAAAACCGTTTTACAGAGATAGCATCTACCCCGTGAATAAAAACATGTCAATTCTACACAAAAATGTCCCAACCACCTAAAAAGGTGAAAAATATAATAAAAAGATAAAAGCTTACCACCATTTCAGAGGCAGATTGGCTGTTTACCCCATCCACTCTGACCATAGTGCTAGCATCATTGTAAAACTGATGCACAAAATCCCTTTGCTGTTGAAACACTTGATAGTCTTGCTGAACAAAATACGAACCTTCTATTTTTGCTTCTTATAGAATAATTTCATGAGAATGTTATACTATATCATTTTCCTTTAAAGACACTTTTAGCAAGACAGAATATCTCTAAAAAATAATCTAAACAGATTTAAGAGCAATTTCAACTTCTTAATTTCCCAAAAAACTTTTAGCTTTTTAAGAACCGTGATAAAAGAACCCGTAGTGTGACACGTGCTTATCCCCATCTTGAGTTGTAGTAGACCCCAATAATTTGTGTCTAATATAGTTTGGTATGTATTTTTTTTATTGATAAATAAATGTGTAGGTCCACTGTCGCCTAAATTGATGCTAAGTATAGATAATGTTATGTCCGTATTTGTTAAGAATTAAAATATAAATTTTAATTTAAATCAAATATTTTATGGGTCTTACACATTTTATCAATTTCTATCAAAATTTATTAAAAATCTGATTTTAATTACCGTCTAATAGGGATTATATATCATTATCCATGACTAAACATATCTTATTTTAGATATTTAAGTATCTATACAAGTTGGGAAACAAAATTCAGCTTAACAAACTTGTATACGTGAGATTTACATGACAATTTAATATAAATTTAAATGTTTCATATTGAGAATCGATTGTGTAACTAACTATTAATTTTCTACTTAAAAGGTTAGAGATCAATTTATTACTCAAATAATGAGTTGGAGAGTAGAAGCGAATTTATTTATTTTTCCTTCTTTTGGCTCTACCGTACTTATGGGTGAAAGAATCGTCATCAACGGTAGTGATTTTCCCTTTTATAGATTGTCAGGAATTTCAATGGCTAGGATTGCACTAAAATTAAGTGATTTTCCCTTTTATTTTTGTAAGTCTCACTTTTAAAAAATAAGATGTCACTATATATTATACCGCATTTGCAATTATTGAGTTTTTTATTTTGATAAACACAAATTTTAAAGCTTAATCTTTTATAAAAACTTTCATTTTTTAAGAAGTAAATATTTGATAAAAATAAATAAATTTTGGAATACAGGCTAACATGCTCTATTGGATTGGAGAATGGGACTTACAGTTGAGTAACATAAGAAAAATAAAAATTGTAACAATATTTTTATGTATTATCACCTTTATTTTGCATTATTATC
>CAIGRB010125863.1:0-17153 GCA_903798255.1 Fraxinus quadrangulata | reverse complement strand
GATGGTGTTGAAATATGATATAGAACACTAAAGGACATTGGAAGGAGTGTGATTAGTCATTCTACCTTACTACAATCTCTCTGGGGAGAAGCATTAAAAACGGCAGCTTATATTCTTAATAGAGTTCCAAGCAAAGTAACTGTCAAAACCCCTTATGAGCTTTGGACGGACAAAAAGCCTAGTTTGAAGAACTTACACATTTGGAGTTGTCCAATTGAGGCAAGGCCTTATAGGCCATGGGAAAGGAAACTGGATTCTAGAACTGTCAGTTGCTATTTTATTGGCTCCTGAAAGGTTAAAAGGTTACAAATTTTATAATCCCACTACCAAATCAATTTTCAAAATGGGAAATGCTCGGTTCTTTGAGGATGTGGAGTTTATGGGAGGAGATAAATTTAGGAATTTTGTCTTCGAGAAGGAACATATTAACATCTCCCTATTACAATTGACAATGATCATGATTAGAGACAAATTCTTGCACCAAATTTTATTCAAGAAATAATTTCAGATCGAGACAATATTCTAGAACCCTTATAAACAGTAAAGAGATTATTCCAGAAGAAAAAACTCAACAACCTCAAGAAAAAAATATCATTAAGAAGATCCACTAGAGAAAGGAGAAATACAATTTCGGATGACTTTATAGTATTTCTCCAAGAGCATGAGGATTGCATGGATTGATGAAAGAAGATCCTATCAACTTTTATCAAGCAATGAGAAGTAATAATCTCCAAAAGTAGATTGATACTATGGATGAGAAAATAAGTTCCATAAAAGACAATGACGTTTGGGAACTTACCTAAAGGTACGAAACCCATTGATTGTAAATTGATATTTAAAATCAAGAGGGATTTCAAAGGTAATGTAGAAAGATATAATGTTCATCTTGTTGCAAATGGATTTACTCAAATGGAGGGCGTCGATTTCAAGAGAATTTCTCTCTAGTTTTAACGAAAGACTCTTTCAAGATTATAATGACACTTGTTGCACATTTTTGACCTTGAGCTACATCAGATGGATGTAAAGATAGCATTTTTCAATGATGACATTGATAAGACGATATATATGGTGCAACCGAAAAATTTTGTGTCTAGAGACTCGAAGAAAATGGTTTGCGAATTAAAGAAATCTATCTATGGGTTTAAACAGGCTTCTATCAATGGTATCACAAATTTCATCAAATAATCATCTTGTTTGGATTTGAGATGAATGTGATCAACGAATGTGTACACCACATGTTTAGTATGAGTAAATATATATTCCTCGTATTGTATGTCGATGATATACTGCTTGCTTGCAATATCTTATTGCACAAAACTAAGAGATTTCTATCAAAAAATTTTGAGATAAAAGATCTTGGTGACGCCTATTTTGTATTAGGGATTCAGATACATCAGGATTGTTCTCGAGGTATTCTTGGATGGAGGATTGCAAACTAGGTGATACTTTTGTTGATAAGGGAGACATGTTTAATCTCAATCAATGCCCTAAAAATGACCTTGAAGTAAAAGAGATGTAGAAAATTCCCTATGCTTCAGCAATTGGGAGTTTAATGTATGCTCAAGTACCCACGTGTCCGGATATAACATTCATTGTTGGAATGCTAGAAAAATATTTAAATAACCTTGGGATGGATCATTGGAAGGCAGCCAAGCGGTTTATCGATGTTTATAGAGAACAAATGATTACATGCTCACATACAGGAAATCAAACCAATTGAAGATAATTGGTTAACTTGATTCTGATTTTGCTGGATGTCAAGATGGTAGGAGATCTTCATCGGGCTATGTCTTCCTACTGGCTGGAGAAGCTATATCCTGGAAGAGGACTAAGTAGACAATCATATATTCTTCAACCATGGCAACGGAGTTTATAGCGTATTATGAAGCATCCAATCAAGGAATATGGCTGCGAATTGTTGTCACTCGGCTACAGATTATACATGAAATTGAAAGACCACTTAATTTATTTTGTAATAATAAGTCAGCAGTCTTGTATTCAAATAACAATAAGAGTTCAACAAAGTCTAAATTTATAGACATCAAATTCCTAGATGTTAAAGAAAGAGTTCGAAGTGGTCAGGTTATTATAGAACATATTGGGACAAACTCCATGATATCAGATTCATTCACTAAAGGTTTACCACTCAAGGTCTTTCATGAGCACACACTTACATGGATGTTGTAAATTTTGATGATATGCTAGTTTAGTGGAAGTTTGTAATTTTGGATACTATCTTTTGACACATAATTTTTGGTTGTGCACATTCAAGTTTATTTTAGTTTATTTCAGTAATAAAGTATTCAGTTCAGTTTTTACTCTGATTAAAATGTTTTTTTATTAGTTTGATCTCATAAGGTATTAAAGAATAAAGTAGGATCGATTGGAAATATGTATATTTGGATCACATTGCATGTAATTTTCATGCTACACATCCACACTTGATCTATGTCATTTGATTATGTTGATATATGTGACCATTGATGGATTTAGTTCCTTACCATGGCGTTGCATTCCATTCGAAAGGGAAGGACGACAAAAGAAAAGATTTAGTAATACGCCAAGTTGACCACTATTAGTAGATATTTATTGGTGCTACACTTTTTTTCTTAGCAGGAACGACGCTTTTGGCTTGTGCCTTTATCTTTCCTGAAGTGAAGTTTAACAGTGGGGCTAGGTTAAGAACCACGAAATTTTTGGTTGGGAAGAGTAGAGTTTGATTCTTTTCAACTTATTCTTCTTTTCAAACAAATAGCCTGATAGAGGAATGATCTGGTAGCCTATGTCGCGCGCATACTTTAACTCTTCGCTATAATACACACCCACGAAATTTCCGGTTGGGAAGAGTAGAGTTTGATTCTTTTCAACTACGGAACCAACTGGTTTCATACTTGTAATGAAGACGACTTTGATCTTATATCAATATAATCAATGGATGAGATTGTTCGGAGATACTTTTAATTATGATAGCAAAAATTTTGAACTCATAAGGTTATACACATTTATAAGGTAACATACGTGGCCCAAGTTGGAGATTGTTGGAAGATTATTTAGGCCAACGTATGTAATTAATTGTGTATAAATGCTATCTTAAAATTAAGCTCAAAATTAAAATGATTTAATAAAAAATTAAGTACTTAGGCTTTGTACATCTAAATAAAGTGCGGACCGGACTATATGTGTAGAGATCGGATCCATTAGGGTTTGTATTTGATGATGAGCCGAATATGAGCACAAGCTATAATAGCAGCGGACAATTGAACATCTGATATCTTAGGAGGATTCCAGTCTGAGTCGTCAATAGGTTTGTCCGCCTAAATAAAGTCGAAGTACGTGGTGTCCATTTCTAAAGAACATCTCTTTTGGGGTCGTCAAATCGCCAAATATCCGATGGAAACACATAGAAGTAGTATGCTTAAAATTTCTACTAAGGAAGATAAGACCTTCTCTGTAAGGACGCAACTTGAAAGGAAGGCGAGTAGTCTACTGGAATTTGGGGGTTCGGGGTCGAATGATGACAATGACCCTACCAAATGAAGATGGAAAGCAGTTTCAAAAAGTTGCATAGAAACTTTATATAGGGTTATGGTTCCCAATTTATATGCAATTTTTTTTATTCTTTGTGTCATCCCATCAACAAAAGAATTAATAGAGAAAGTCTATTGAAGAAGAAGATTCAAAGAAGCAAGAAGAATGATTGGAGCAATTAAATTGAAGAACAAGAAATCAAGATTTAAATATCCAAATTCAAGATTCAAGATTAATGGAGAAAATGAACGTGTGTCTGTGTATTTTTCTATCTTTCGTGTTTTCTTTTTTTGGTTCTTACCTAATTCAGATTAAATTGTTTTTTATTTTTTTTTATATGTACGTAACTGAGTTTTTTTTTCGTGATTTATAGATGATGTTCTTATTTGTTCGCGAGGATGGCTAAATTTGCCGACTTTATATTTTTAAAAATGTTTACACATGAGCATTTCTTGTTTGATATGTATGTACATTCACAGGGCCTGAGGCAAATTTCAGAATTTGAGCTCCTAAAACATAGCAAGTAATCAATTTTTTTTTTTTTTTTTTTTCATTTGTAAGAGTTATATAGAACTAAATTTGTTAACTTAAAATAAACAATAAAATAACAAAATGAAATATTCAAAAAATATATATTACAATCAAATAACAATGTGAAAATATTTTAAACGATCACTTAAATTCAACTCGTCCTACGGTCTTAGAAACAAAAATATTAATCAATTTTGAATAGTTGAGTTGTTCAATCATTTCTTTTTTAATAGATAATATGGTCAATTCATTCAATTTTTACTGTAACATAATTGATTGGAGATAAATCTTGATTATTTTCAAGTTGGAGAATACTGATGCAACTGTAATCGGTATAGTATTTGTATTTTTCAAAAACCTAACCACAACAGGAAAAGTTGCGCTCAAGAAATGAAGTCCACGCATGATATAAATAATCATACATAGACTTGAAGGATTATTGTTACGCCAAAATTGGCCAAAGCCCATCTTGGCCGAAGCCCATTTTTGTCGAAGCCCAAAGAGGCCAAGCCCTATTCTTGGTGAGGCCCTACTTTTGCTGAAGCCCTTCTTCTCCGAAGCCCTTATGCTAGAGCTATACACAATGCCCAATGAAGAAGAATCCGAAGCTCAACCATGACAAATGATGACCTGCATTCAAAGATTTAAAATTGTAAAATTCTTTTAGAATGATTGATTGGATTGTTGTAATAAGTAAAGAGGTTAGTTTGTCAGTATATGAAATGGGTTGGCCGTTTCTTTTTTTTTTGGGTATTTAAGGCTGCGCAGACTAGAGAGTCAAAATTGAGGCCTAGAAATTGATGTTTTGGTTAAGGAGATGAAACCATGTGTTCTCTCATTCAATGATTATTATTGTGCATGTAACACTATAAATAAATCCATTTGTACCATTAAAAAGGGATGAAAAGTTTGATAATCACAACTTATGTTCTCTATTTTCATAAGTATATAGTCTTTCAAGAGTTTATAGTGTGATTAATCTTTATCTTGGTTATTTATCGATCGTTCATTATCGTACATTTTTGTTCATATATTTATGGGAGCCTGAAAATATTTGTTTTATGCTGAAAAGCTTTTGCCATGTTCAAACCTGTATTATGTTCGACTAGTAACCCGTCGACAAGTGTGTCAAAATTAGCTTGTAAGGACGCGAGTGGGCTCGGTATCTGTTGACACATTTTTTGAGGTCAATAGATTGACACCATCTGTGAAAAATCATTACTATAAACTCGAACATTCCCATGGTAAAAGTTCACCGGAGTGTAGCTGAACATCCACTTGAAAAAGGATTTGTTCTTGAAAAAGAACAAGATGAAGGCCTAAAAGTTGGAAAAATCTGATAGTTTAGTTAAGAAAAAATGAGCTTAGATCGTGATGTTCCTCCTAGGAGAGTAAGGGATGATCCTAATGAAGAGGTTCCACAAGTGCCCATCCCAGTAGGTCGGCACAAACCTCACCACCATCATAGGCGTAGTGCGATGAGGTTAGCTGCTCAACTTACTCGAGAGGTAACAATCATGGTTGCCAACATGAGGAATATCACTCACCAAAAAATAGCCATACAAGAACTCCTCATACAAATACAAGGCCGGGGAGGTCCTCCAGTTCCCCCTTATGCACCACAAGAATATTATCCACGTGATGATGAAGTCCAAAGTCAAAAGGCCCCATCCCCCATGCAAGCCAGAGATGTAAGCCCCTTTAAGAGGAAAGTAGGGGTTGATATTTCCTCAAACTATGCTTCGAGCCGACCCACCGAGGCTCAGGTGAACATGAAGAATAATTTTCCCTTGAATATAAACCAAAACATATGCCACAAAGGTCTGTGAGTGTGCTTGATAGAATCAGCCCTGCTAGAATCAAGCGTAGGCTATCCTAACCACCTCCTGAAATCGATCATAGCCACCACCTCTTGTGATTCGACATCCAGAGAAAAGGCAAGGGTATGACTCTCATGCTGTGCCAGTAGATATAGGCATCACAGAAAGGAGGAAACACTGGGGAATCAAGTAAGCCCGTCTCATCTGCCATTCTGATATCTAGCTGATGAAGAAGACTAAGATGATCCACAAAGATTTTGTGACTTAGACAACAACGACAAAAAATTTCCTTTTTCACAAGAATTGAGGAATGCCCCCATCCCAAGTCATTATGTGCCACCAAAAATACCAAAGTACAACGGAAAAGGCGACCTGACCAAACACTTGAACGTTATAAAAAACACATGAGCCTGAGAGGTACCACTCCCGTCGTCAAGTACCGAGCCTTCCACCTGGCTCTGAGTGGAGTGACAGAAATTCGGTATAGCAGCTTATCCCCAGGAAATATCCGAAGCTGGCTAGAATTTAAGAGTACGTTCCTAAAAATGTTCGCTGTGAACAAAGAGGGAGAATATCCCATCCAACGTCTTCAGATATGAGGTAGCAGCCTGAAGTGACGTTGAAAAGTTTTCTAGCCTACTTTACTGATGAAACGATATGCTGTGTTCAAGTCACTGACTAGTAGGCGCTGTCCATATTACGGGACGATTTGAACATGAACACACTATTCTGGAGAGATGTGCAAAATAAGGACCCCACTAACTACAATGCCTTAATGAAAATGATGAGATCATCAACGAGGAATTGATTGATCACTGAAATAGAGCTAGCAGGGGTCTCTCACTTTCACAGAGACAACGCGAGAGAAGATCGACCTCTCATCTAATGGACCACCAATGGAACTAGGTTGATAATGAAATTACTCCCAACTTTGGAAAATCACTCGCCATAGCGGCATTGAATGTCATGCAATTAGTTTACGAGAATGTGGTACTTGAAATCATGTGGCAGATTGGATTTGGACAAAGGGCCCCTCAAAGAGGAAGATGCCTGGGGCGGGGTCGGTAGGTAGAAATGGACCGAACATCCCTCAATATTCTACTTACCACCATTCTTACAGTCATGACACAGTGGACTATAAGGACATAGCCCAACATCCTAGATAGATGAACTCTCAAAGCAACCAAGAAATGTTCATGATGGAGGAGTGATTACGATAGAGAAGGACCTAGGGATAGGCAACTGTAGTGTAGGAACCCTTCGGTTAATGCTAAAGATACTCCTACCCATGAGATTGATACAATTTTTGGAGGACCCTATGTAGGGAACGAGACATAGAATTCCCAAAATAATTATGCAAGAGATGCAAATGTTCCCCTGATGACCAGCTATATAGTAGGCAGCAGTTTATAAGGGAGAGAGAATACACTATCCCCATTGTGATGCCCTTATGTTACGGGCTGTCGTGGCTTGAAATGGGTTAAAACAGATGTTGATAGATAATGGTAGCCCTGCAACATCCTCTTTGAAGCCACTTTTAACGAAATGATTGTCGACCATGAAATAACTTACATCGCGACCCCCATATATGGCTTTACCAGATATAGCATCCCAATGGTGAAAATAACCCTTATCGTAGAAATGGGATAGCTACCCCAAACAGCCTCAAACTTTCTGGAATTCTTGATGGTAGATAGCCGATCAGCTTACCATGGGGTGCTGGGTAGACCCTTTTGAAAGACTTATCGGTCGTCACCTCCATTCATTACCTATGTATGAAATTTCCCATTGAGTAGGGGATTACTATTGTAAGGGGTGACCAAAGAAGTGCTAGAATATTGCTTGAATTCCATTAGAAAGGCTGAATCTAGGGATGTCAATATGATACTTATGGATATCGATATGGTGGACGTTTTAGAACAAGATTTTGGCTAGGGAGATATAGAGATGATGGATGTCATCGAACAATTGGTAGTGCCTGATGAATTGGACCTATGAGTCATTGAATCTGAATCCTAGGCAGCCCCGGTAGAAGAACTTGAAAGTTTCCCAGTGTACCCCCAAGATCCCAACAGGAAATTGTAGGTGTGGAGGGATCTACTGCCAGAGGTAGGAAAAATTAAAAGACTTTTTATATAGTAATCTTGATGTCTTTGCTCGGGGACACGAGGACATAGTAGGCATTGACTGGAAAGTCAGTTGTTATCGCCTGAAGGTTGATCTTAAGGCCGTCCCACATAGACAGAAGATGAGGGCTCTCAACCCAGAAAGATATGAAGCCTTTAAAGAAATAGTACAAAAGTTGATAAAAAATGGTTTCATCAGAGAGGCCATCTACCCAAGGTGGGTTTCAAACCTAGTACTAGTAAAGAAGCATAGTGGTAAATGGAGGGTGTGCATCGACTTCTCCAACCTTAACCAAGCTTGCCTTAAAGACAATTTCTCCCTTCCAAGGATAGACCAACTTTTGGATTCCACTGCTGGGCATAACCTTTTGAGTTTCATGGATGCTTACTCAGGCTACAATCAGATATGTCCCTAAGCATCCAACAGACGAGGAGAACACTTCTTTCATCACTGATAGATGCCTCAATTACTACAAAATGATGCCATTCAGGTTAAAAAATGCTAGTGCTATATATAAGAGGCTTGTTAACAAAATGTTTGCTAACCTCATCGGTAACACAACTACACGGATGACATGCTGGTGAAAAGCTTCAAAGCAAATGACCATGTGAAGCACTTGAGTGAAGCTTACCAAATTCTTCAAAGTTATAGGATGAAGCTGAACCTCCTTAAATGTGCATTTGGGGTTGTTTCTGGCAAATTGTTAGGGTATATGATCAACCAAAGGAGAATAGAGGCTAATCCAGAGAAAATTTGAGCCTTGGTTGAAATGAGGTCACCAAAGCGACCGAAAGAGGTACAAAGTCTAATGGGGCGTATAGCGGCTCTAAGCCGTTTCGTATCGAAGGCCACTAATAAATATCTCACTTTTTAAAAAATCTTGAAAGGAAGTAAGAAGTTTCAATGGACAGAGGAGTGTGAAGAGGTCTTCTAGAAGTCGAAAAGCTCCCAAATATAGAGAGGCTCTGCAACTTGGTCGTTTTTAATGAAGCGATTAGTTCAGTTCTCATAAGGAAGGAAGCACCCTTCAACTACCTATCTATTACTTGAGCAAGGTGCTTTTAGCAGCTTAAATCTGCTACCCAGACATGAAAAAATTAGCTTTAGCACTGATCACAACCTCCAGAAAATTAAGGCTGTTTTTTCAATCTTACACAATACATGTGCTAATGAATTTCCCGCTCAAGCAAGTGCTTCGAAACAAGAGCAACCATCAAAGGTCAGACCTTACAAATTTTGTTGTGGAATTCGCCAATGTCTCGAAGATGGAAGAAATAATGAAACCTCCAATTTATAGTTTGTTCATAGATGGTTAATCTGGAAAAATGGGCTTAGGCGCGGGAGTGGTCCTAGTTCACCAACATGGCTGAATATGAGGTACTGCTGGCCGGCCTAAGGTTGGCTAAAGAGATGCAAGTAAAGAGGCCGCTCATTAACAGTGATTCCTAGATGGTAGTTAGAGTTTCACAGCAAGGGACAAGGGCATGGCCCATACCTTAAATTGGAGATGGATCTACTTCCAACTTTCAAAAACTTCAAGCTAATCTAGATTCACCGTATTGAGAACACTCATACCGACGCTCTATCTAAATTGGCTAGTAACAAAGATTCGAAGTTGTTGACAATAGTACCAGTGGAGCACCTCTCAGAAACTTTTACTATTAAACTAAAGGAAGTGATGTGGCTAGGGGGACGCCTATGTGGATGCAACCCATAAGGGCCTTTTTTGAGGATCAAATTCTCTTGGACGACAAAGAAGAGGCCTATAAACTCAGGAGGAGAGCCGCCCACTTTTTATTCCAAGATGAGGTACTCTAAAAAAAGGGTTTTTCCCCATCCCTCATCCGATGTGTCGAAAGAAAGAAGCCACATACGTCCTCCATGAGATCTATGAGGGAGTATGTGGAAATCATATCGTAGGACTTTCATTGGCAAAAAAAAGTGCTACGAGAGGGATATTATTGACCTACATTGAAAAAAAAACACAATTCAATTTGTACAGAGGTGCAATAAATGCCAGCATTTATCTTTTCTCCAGAGCAGGCCTTCCAGAAACTAACAGAGGTGTCCTACCCCTGGTCATTTGCCAAATGGGATATTGACCTTATAGGCCCTTTACATAAGGGAAGAGGTAGTGCAAGCTTTTCCATTGTCGTCATTGATTACTTCATAAAATGGGTTGAAACCGAACTTTTGGCCAAGATTACGGAGGCCAATACTTCCAAGTTCTTATGGAAAAACATCATATGCCGGTTTAGAATTCCCCATTTGATTATCTCTGACAATGAGTATCAATTTGACAAGAAAAAGGTCAGGAACTTATGTGAAAATCTCGAAATAAAAAAGCATATTTCAATACCTCACCACCCTCAAGCAAACAGGCAAATGGAGGCTATCAACAAAACCATTAAGTATACGTTGAAGAAAAAGCTTGATACCTCCAAGGGAATATGGGTGTACGAGGTACTGTAACTATTGTTGGCAATCCGGACCACGAGTCGAACCTCGACAAGATAAACCTCATTCTCGATGGCTTATGGTGCAGAAGCAATGAGCCCGGTGGAAGTTGGTTTAGACTCTTTCCGTCGATTGCGATTCAATGAGATATCCAACAATGAGTTGAGAAGATATGAATTTGATTTCCTCGATGAAATGAGGGATGAATCCCAAGTGAAACTAGCATCGTACCAAAGGAAGAGGACCCGCTACTACACTGCTAAAACTAAGAAAAAGTCATACCATGTAAACGACCTAGTGCTTCGAAGAGTCTTCATATCCTCCAAGGAACCAAGAGTGGGCACTTTAGGTCTAAACCTGGAGGGACCATATCGTATTAAAGAAGAGCTTTGACCGGGTATTTATTGTGTAGAAGACCTAAATGGGAAATTACAATCGCTTCCATGGAATATAGAACATCTTAGTATATATTACCAATAAGCGGGTTATGGCTAGAAGAACCTACCCAGCCTTTGTAAATATTCCAAAGTTTAATAAAAGTACGTTTTCGACTAAAATGACTAAAAGACAAGCCTCTCATGACAAAGTTGAACGTTTGGGAGAAGCCTCCATATGGATGAATCATACACCATGTGGAGAAGCGTGTGCACCTCGAAATGGAAGGATCTAATCCTAAAATGGATTACCTTGGTTGTCCTCCAAGTCGTACAACACAAGCCTCCCATGAGGAGGCTGGACGTCATGGGAGAAGTCCCCACATGGATGAACCATCCACCGTGTGGGAAAGCGTGGGCGCCTCGAAAGGGAAGAATTTGATCCCAAAAAGGATAACCTCGATCCTCTGATGCGTACAACACAAGCCTTCCATGACGAAGCTGAACGTCATAGGAGAAGTCTCCACATGGATGAACCATCTACTATGTGGGAAAACGTGGGTACCTCGAAAGGGGAGGATCTGATCCCAATAGGGATTACCTCGTTGGTCCTCTGAGGAGTACAACACATGCCTCCCATGACGAAGCTGAATGTCATGGGAGAAACCTCCACATGGATGAACCATCTACCATGTAGGGAAGCGTGGGCAGCAAGGATCTGATCTAAAAATGGATTTCCTCGTTGGTCCTCCGATGCATATAACACAATCCTCCCATGACGAAGCTGAATATCATGGGAAAATCCTCCACATGGATGAACTAACCATCACGTGGGGAGCGTGAGCGCCTCGAAAGGAGAAGATTCGATCCCAAAAGGGATTACATCTTTGGTCCTTCGAAGCATACAACACAAGCCCCCATGACAAGGCCGAACATTATGGAAAGGAAAAATAAAAAGTACAAGTTATTAAAGTTTAAGTGCTTCAGTTCTGCTTATTAAAGTTCAAGTTATTAAAGTGCTTCAGTTCAGCTTATTAAAGTTTAAGTGTTTTAGTTCTACTTATTAAAGTTCAAGTGCTTTAGTTCTGCTAAAATGAATTAGAAAACAAATACGTCATTAATAAAGATTTGTATATTAGAGGGCCTCAACCATTACATAAAGAAAAAAGAAACTAAAATGTAAAACAAAAAAAAAAAAAATTCCTACACTACGCAAGAGGCAAGGAGTTTGATGCCTCCATAGCAAACGCCTCAGCAGTTTCTTCACTTGTTTCTTGTGGAGCATCTTCTAGTTCAGCTACAACTAAAAAAGAGCCTTAGCAGTTCAATACTTCTTTACTTTGGCTCAAAATGAAAACTTCACCTATAACCAAAAAGAAGCCTCAACAGTTTAGCACTTCTCTGTATCGGCTCAAAATTAAGACATCAGGTACAACCAAAAAGGAGAAGCCTCAGCAGATCAACCCCTTCCTCTGGCTCAAGTAAGTTTCATTGAATTAACTTCATATAGGAATCAGGTTCAACATCAAACTCCAAATATGACATAAATATCTATACTTGGACTTGGGGGATTATTGTGTTTATCAAAATCCTAACCATGACTCAAAAAGTTGCGCTCAAGAAATGAAGTCCACGTATGACATAAATAACCATACATGGACTTGAAGGATTATTGTTACATCAAAATTGGCCGAAACCCAAGAAGCCCATCTTGGCAGAAGCCCATTTTTGCAGAAGCCCAAAGAGGCAAAGACCTATTCTTGGTGAGGCGTCACTTTTGCCGAAGCCCCACTTCTACCGAAGCCCATCTCCTCCGAAGCCTCTATGCTGGAGCTATGCACAAGGCCCAATGAAGAGGAATCTGAAGCTCAAACGTGACAAATGATGACCTGCATTCGAAGATCTTAAAATTGTAAAATTCTAGAGCTCATTTCCATAGTTCCACTAGCATCAAAAAACAACTTATATAGGAAAGCAGAAGTAAATAGAAAGAAAGAAAGAAAAAGAAAGTCAATAACAAATCGAGATAATTGTTTCATTACACATTGAACTTTGCCTATCGTCACGTTTTAATTGTTTCATTACATATTGAGCTTTGCTTATCACACATTTTACTCATTGTACTTTAAATTACTTTCAAATTATTACCGAATTTGCACAAGTTGCACTCTATTTGTCACCTAAGAAATTATCGTTGCCTGGAAGCCTACATGGACAGAAGAAATTTGATGTGGCATGTTGATGGAGCTAAAATTGCTAAATAAGTAATGCGTGGTTGCCACATCTAAAAGAGTCAATTGTTTCATTACACATTGAATTATGTCCATCGTCACTGTTTATCCATTGTACTTTGAATTGCTTTCAAACGTTCGCTGAACAAGCACTCCATCCATCAGCCACGAAGTCACCATTGCCTTCTTTTTAATTCACAATCTCTTAGGAGACACAAAAAGTATCTGAATGCAAAATGAAATAAATCAATACCGCAAATCATTTCAATGTTGTTCATGAATACAAGAAAATAAATAAATCAAATTATAAATCATTACACAAATTTAAATGCAAAAAAGTCTATGAAGAAGCATTCAAGATTCAAGAGTTAACATCTCATTAGAGATCTTGCTACAAATATAAAAATAAAAAAAGATTGTTCAAATTCTCGAGTTTTTCAAAGTATCGTCATCTTTTGATGTTTAAAAAATAGTGAAATTCATTGTATGTAATTAAAAATTCTGAAATTTATACAATTTGAGTTATGTTGTTTTCAAAATATTCAAGAAGCATAGTAATGAGAATTGGCCTAATCAAACCTAAATTTCACAATTTTCAATTGGCTAAGTTGGCCATGTACTACTGATCAAACATTTCCATTGAGATTTTTGTAACCTTTAAAATTCAATACAATTTTCAATTAACTTTTTTATGTAATTCGTACAGTTATTTGAATGTGGTTATAGGACACAATATGTGAAGATGGCGACTAATCAAATGCATAACAAGAAGATGCAGTTGCTGCTATTCCCTCATGAGTGCAACTACACCAAGCAAATCACGTCTAATTTTTACTCGCCTCAACCAAGTGTAATTCGTATTTCATCTATGCATATGCATCTTTCTTGATCAAACTTCCTTAAATAAAATAAATAATAATTACTGCTTTAAACGTGACTTCATTGTACCCAACAACAGCCTCTAAAATCATCTTAATTCAAAGAAAATTAATTATGTTAGCATGATTCAAACTGGTACAACTATTATACACACTCTCTCAAAAAGCATACAGAATAAAGACAATTTGTGCAAATTCCGTGATCATTTGAAAACAAATCAAAGTACAGTAAATAAAGCGTGATGATGAGCAAATTCAATTTGTAATGAAACAATTAACTATTTTAGATGAGGTAGCCACACAACGGTTATTTGGCAACTTCTGCCTGTCCATATAGGCTTTCCAGCAACTATAACTGCGTGGTTGATGGATGGAGTGCAACTTGTGAAAATTAGTGATTATTTGAAAGCAATTCAAAGTGACAAAAGCTTGATGATGAATAAATTTCAATATGTAATGAAAGAATTAACTCGTAACAAACCCAAAGTGGTTTTTGAAAAGTTGCCTCCAACTCAGAAGAGAACGTTATGTTCGAACGAGCCTCCCTAGTCTAGTCCAATCTACGCGAAAATATGTTACAAAATGAACCCAGCTTACCCAAGTCACGGGGATTAATAAGTCGCAAGTTACTGTCGACGTACCAACTATGAGCATTTTTTAAAGTATCGATTTTTAGTAGTTTTAGTAGTGATTTTTAAAATTGTCCAACTTATACTTGAGAGTTTATTATTTACTGGTTCTAAAAGTTTTTTTTAAAATAATAAAATTAAATATATGCCCCTTAGAAAAATTTTCAATTTATACTTTCTTATATGAAATTTTTTTAATCATAAGTGATATTTTACTAATACATAATTTTTTTTACATATAAGTTAATATTTAACTTAAAAAATTAAATAAGTTAATATTATTTACTTATAAGTAACTTTTTATATTTTATAAGTGAATTTTTGTATTATTAGTAGTATTTTTATTTTATAAATAATTTTTTTACATAAAAATGAATTTTTACTTGTAAGTTGGTGTGCTATCGTGGGCATCAAAAAATAAAACCTTAACTTCTAAAAATAAGTGTAGTAGTGGAAGCAATGATCGATCCCACGAAGAGTGATTAATCTAATTTTATCCTATGTAAACGACGACTATAGGGAGTTTTGATTAGACGCATACAACTTTAAATAAATCAACAAATGAATAACTCAAATTAAAATAACGAAAGTAATCAAAAGGACAAGCCTTATTCTAAGTCTACATTCACCATTGGAATTTCACAACTAATCATAGATGGAATATGTATTAATTCTCACTTTGAATATTCACCGTTGTATTTATTTTTCTATTTCTCCTTAATTGTAGTTAATTAAAAAATAAGCTATCCAATTAACCCTAATTACTAAATTGAAACTAAATAATACAATCACAAAAGGTTGTATTTAATTTAGTCAAACGTTATTCCCAAAATTTAATAATTTCTAACGTAGCAAATTATTAAACCTTAGTTGCTTCATTGACTAAATAATTACATATTTGATATTTAACTTAGCAATAGATTGCAACAAATAATAAATTAATAGGTCTCCTAGCAATTAAACGCAACAACCATAAAAATAAGTACAGAAGAACTTTCAATACTCAAAACATGAATCGAACAATAAAAATAATTTAGATCTTACAGTTGGATTGGTTCTGAGGCTTTGGTTTCCTTTGACCAAGTACAATAATTTAGCTACTCATGAATCAAACAATAAAAATAATTTAGAAGTTACAGTTGGATTGGTTCCGAGGCTTCAATTTCCTTTGACCAAGTACAATAATTTAGCTACTCATGAAGAATTCTAAGAGTAAAAGAAAGAAAAAGGGTAATGGGGGCGTCTGTATCTTTTCTGCACGGTTTTAGAGTTTAAAAAGCATTTTGAAATATGTTTCCATAAGTGTTTGAGTCAAATTCGGAAACCAGAATTTTTGCCTCGAAAGTGTATTATGCAACCGCATAGTATACTTGCATGCGGTCACATAGAAGAGTTTTTTTCAGCCTTTGAATTCCCCAGTACCATTCACGATCGCATTGTTTTAAAGTTAAGAGTAAGAGTAAAGTTTATGGTTATTGAATTGATATATAACAAAAAAGTTAGTAGTAGGATATAGTATTGTCTTTCTTTACTCATATTTTTTGTGCATATTTTCCTCCTTATGTGTGCTTCTTGTTGGAACCCTTTGAACTCACGTGTTGTGAAAAATCGAAAGATATTAATGGAGCAATATTAAGTATTGATCGCTCACCAAATAAGAACAAGATTGAAAGTAAGAAAAGAAAAAAATTGGCAGATGAACCGATATTTTATTAAACAACCAATAGAAAGAAAATACAATTTCAGTAATTTCTATTCACAAAAATTGAATGAACTGTCTACTACTTATAGGGAATATGTCCAAACCCAAGATGGAAACAAGGTAAAAAAAAATCACGTGAAATAAAGGAAACAATATTTTCTCAATATTTTTCCTATAAAACACGTGAAATAAAGGAAATAATATTTTTTCAAATACGTGCAAAGAAGGAAAAATATATTCCCAAAAATTTCAATCTAATTTAGGTCACAAAATCCAACAATCTCTACCTTGACACAAATTTCGGTGCAACGAACGAAGGTCCAAAATTTCTTCACCTGGAAAAATAAGTCCGACTGCATCAGAATAACTCAATCTCTTCATTTAGTTCCAAAACTCTCCACCTCATGAAAAAATAATCTCTGCCCAGTGTCCACAAGCGACACCCGAACCCAACCCCGGGTTCCCAAAATTCCAACAAAGAATTCAACAAATTTCAAACAAGGTCGAAGCATACCTTGTAGCAGAATCCATACCAAATGCTTGAACTGAAGGCCCCTTGCTAGAATTACTTTTAAACACCTCGAAAGTATGATCACACACATCTGGTACCTATCTTCATGAGTCATCCCTTAGCAAATGACTCAGAGCCCAACACGAAAGGTACTGTACCGAACTGGATCTCTTTTACGGTACTAAACATGTCCCGATGTCTCTTCACTGGTTCTGCGAGCCTCTACATGATATACAGTTGAGAACTCTTCGATGTGTTGACCTATGATTTATAGCTCCACTTGTTTTGATTATAACAAACAATATACTTGTATTTCTAACAAACTTTGTTTTATGAGTTTTTCATGAATATATCTTATTAAACAT
>CAIGRB010125858.1:0-18640 GCA_903798255.1 Fraxinus quadrangulata | reverse complement strand
ATTATGAATATTGCGTAAATTTACCTGTTTAACGACATCCTGTGCAAATTCTCCAAGCAATGCACGCATGGTTCGATGACTCAACTCTGTCATTGGTTCGTAACTACTATGACTGCTCTGACTCTGTCCCTTTGTTCATGGAGAGCTTTGCTGCTCCTCATATCGTTCTATCACAGACTGGACTACTCCCTGACTTGTTGGTTCCTTATCAGACTTATGATGCATATTGTTTCACCTTTTGTATCTTCTAATACCAAACATTGAATGTCCCACTGGGCGTGCCAAATTGTTTCGCGCGGATAGTCGCTAACAATTAAAAAAGGTTTAGACGATTGTGTAAGGAACAGACCTCTTGAGACAAAGTCCCAAAAAGGGTGTTTTATTTGGCAAATATATACAATTCGAAAATGAACAGANAACACATGACGAAAGACCAAGCAATTGTTAGTCAAATGTGACCTTATATTGATAAATTGTTATGCCATTTACAATATTTTTTACCTTAAATTTGTTCAGGGCTTGGTAACTTATGCTTATCGCTCAATTTTATCTGCTTATCCTTATACAATTTATCAATATAAGGTCAGCTTTGGTCACATCGAATGAGAATGTTCTAGTCTTTTTGTTTTCATCTTTTATAGGCTCGTCTTTGCCCGACGCTCTAGGTTTGGCCAATATAGGGCAAACATACGCATCTCCTTCAATCAATTCGACAAAGCATATTTTAGTTTGATCATGGTACTCGTCATTAATAGTATGAACATTGAAATTCGGGTCTCTATAGTAAGTCCCCTTGCTAAAATTTTTCATCTGCTCTTCTTCTCTTATCAATCGCTCATACCTAATCACATTCGTACTAAGTTGGAAAAAGATCAGGAAATTCATTGTCTTGGAATTTCTTTTTCAAATCAAAGCTTAAACAACTTTGGACGATTTTGACAAACTCTTTTTCAGGCAAAGGTACAAAATACTTACTTTTTGCTGTCTTAAACCTTTGAAGGAAACCTTCTGCCCATTCGTTTGACATTTGATATAGATTCGCCAAATTAGCCAAAGTAACTTCAAATTCAGTCTTATAAACTGAGCATGGAACAATTGTTCCAGTTGTTGCCATGTTTGAACAGAGTTTGCTGGCAAAATTAATGGACCAGGAGAAAGTTACTCCCGTTAATAAACTAGGGAACAATCTCATTTTATGATAGTCGATTACTTCACCACTTTGCAGTGTGAATCGCCCTATATGTTCTAAAGTAGATACTTCTCCTAAACTAGTGAATAATGAAAATTCTGGTATTTTGTACCCTCTAAGCCACGAATACGCTTGATCGACCCAATTAGAATATAGCTTTGTATAAGTCGGCCTAATAACGATCGTGCCCCACAGGCCATTTGATCCTGTACTATTTTCATGATTTGATTCCTCGACATGACATTGGGATCATATGGGATTCCTACATGTTGATTTACTGGTTGATTCGCTTGAGGCCTTGTATTTGGTCCTTAATTGGCAACAAAATTGCGATTATTTGGGCTATTATTACTGTTGGCCTGAATATTTAATCCATCATTAACACGTGGGATATTATGTCCATTATTCAGGACGTTATCTCTTATATGTGGATTACCCCCATGCTTGACGTACTATTCAATTTTGACATTATACCACCCCTCTGGTTTGAAGTAGACGGATCAGAAAGTGGTTCTACCCCTTAATTCGAACTAAGGATTGGGGAATCATGTCCCACAATCGTCCTAGATTGAAAGTGATTTGCAATGGGCATAACTGACTGATACATTTGGTGTACTAACTTGTTAATTATTTGGCCATGTTGTTATAATGTGCATTCTCATTCTGGGTAAATTTTTCCATATTATGAACATTGCGTAAATTTACATGTTCAATGATATCCTGTGTAAGTTTTCCAAGCATTGCATGCATGGTTTGATGACTCAACTCTGTCATTGGTTCGTAACGACTGTGACTGCTCTGACTCTGTCCCTTTGTTCATGGAGAGCTTTGCTGCTCCTCATATCGTTCTATCACAGACTGGACTACTCCCTGACTTGTTGGTTCCTTATCAGACTTATGATGCATATTGTTTCACCTTTTGTATCTTCTAATACCAAACATTGAATGTCCCACTGGGCGTGCCAAATTGTTTCGCGCGGATAGTCGCTAACAATTAAAAAAGGTTTAGACGATTGTGTAAGGAACAGACCTCTTGAGACAAAGTCCCAAAAAGGGTGTTTTATTTGGCAAATATATACAATTCGAAAATGAACAGAATGCCTCCAAGGAGCGCAAGCACACGAGTACTAAAAGAAGAATTTTAAAGTTTAAACTAAGAAATTGAAATTACATATTCTCTGTTGAGAGTGTTTGATTCGATCCTCTTCTTCTATGTCTTCTCTTCCTTTTATACTCATTTGATAGTTTCTTTGTGAAGAACTACTTGGAAATCGGTTGGTGTTCTATAATTACCCACTTTCTTCATGGTGGCTGATTTGTCATGAAACCGTCATCTCTAATTGTCGCCACGATTCCTGTTTTTCAACCACCCACAACTGTGATCCTTGGATCGTGGAACGTGATTGGATTACTCAATAACTGCTATTTTGGATGACTATGTGTCTCATGTTTGCCAAGATTCTGGGTGACTCGAAGGTTTGGACGAGAACGGGTTCATTCATTCTGGGCGACCATAGGGCACTTCATTCGCTCAGATTTTGGGCGACTTGTCAGCTGGGCGATGACGTTACTTTATTATGGGACCTCTTTTGCATTTATCAATGGTCCCATTAAGGCCTTTGTTCTGAAATTCTGAATTGGGCTTCATTTCTTAGGCCATTTCAATTTGGGCTACACTTTTTGTGTGTCAACAGTAACATAATTTAAAAAAAAAAACACTTTTTTACAAAGTCCATTCTAAAAAATAGAGTTCAAACATGCTCTTAACTTTCTTTTCAATATTCATTTTCTTTTGGAAAATGGTAACCATCCTTCTTAACCTCATAATTACAGTTAAGTTAATGTAAACTCAAGAATTTTCCATCAATCTTAAAAGGAGCAACCCATCGTAGCCAATGCCACCTCCATCACAACCCACCCACTAGTCGCAGTCCTGTTTTCCGTCAATCCACCCATTGATAACAAAATGTTATGAATGATGATAATGCAAATGACTAAATTAGGTTAACTTAATGGTTGCTAGAAATGGTGGGTAAGTGGAGAGGCATTGGATGGTCAATTGGTTGTGGCTTTGATACGCTCTATATTATTGTCAATGACATAGATATCGACATCGATGATTAGCTATGGTTAGAATGTTAGATTTTATTAAAACTTTGAATTTCAAGAACTTGAAAATACTTTTATCTTTATTGTCAAGATCCTCCAGTCAAATCACCAAGAAAGTTATAAACTGCGAAACATACCTTGATTTATTTAGAATGATTCTTTATTATTGAATCATGATCTCAATCTTGAATTGCGCATTCATGATTACGACTTCTTGATCATGATTGCTTGTTCTTGATTTTTTGTTGTGGGTTTTGGATCTTCCTCTTCAATATACTTTCTCTTATTATTCTTACGTTGATGGGATGACATAAAAAATAAGAATCACATACGAATTAGGAATCATAACCCTATTACCATGTTTGATCCACATTCTTTCAAAATTCATAAAACTCATTTTCAACCACACATTATTCAATAAAATAATATTTTCTATTACATCCAAAACTTTTCCTTATTTTTTAATCACATATTTTCCATCGCATCACTATTTAAAATACATTCTTCTCTCAATAATGTGTAAACACCCCCTAAAAATCATATAGTAGTTTTTTGAAATTTAGTTAAGTCAAAGAGGGAGATTGCTGGAAATATATGTGACATTTTTTTATAAGATTTATTCTTGACTTAATATTTGTGTTGATTTTTAATTGTCAAATAGGCTGTTAAAACGTGAAAAAGGTTACAAGTCCTACCAGTAGCCAGTACTGACTAACTGGATGGTAAGTATATTCAACAACTTCTGTAAGTTGTGATTTCAAGGTTTCATATTTAAAATAGGAAACATTTTTCGTGTTGACATATTGCAGCTCATGTATAAAAGATTACTTTAATTTATCTAGGTTTTAGAATTTACAGTCCCTATAGAGAGGGTGAGCACGGATGATGCATTGGCTTCTAAGATGTAATTCGACAATTAAATTAGTGCGATGTGGTATTGAAATCCCTAGTCAATCTTACGTAGAAATTATTTGAATTATGGTTCATTTGAGAGATGTAAAGAGAAACTTAATTGTCTAATATTCAAGGTCCATCGAATATCCATTTAAAGTTTGAAAAGAAATGCACACATTCGAGAGCGTGTTGAAACTATAGGGTATTGTCATAGGCTTTCATAGGGAAAATTGTCATTCATTTTTTATTTATTTTTAGTTGTAATGGTCAATTTGTGGTGGTTTGATGTTGTTGCCTAGCGAGAGATCAACTTTTAAGACATAATGGCATTGAAATTGAAGGCGAAGTGTTGTCGAAAGCCCTAATCGATATTTTATAGCAATGATTCGAATTATGGTTCATTCAGAAACTATGCAAAGAAACTTTATTGTCTATCGTTGAAGGTCCATGAATGATCCATTTTATCAGTGAGAGAAAAACAATGCACACGTTTGATGACACTGTGTTGAAACTATAGGGTATTGACATGGGCTTCTAGAATCCACCACCATTTATTAAGAGTTTATCTGCGACTATATTGGTTAATTTGATGAATGCAACAGTCTAGAAATTTGGAAAGCACAAGAAAATTGGGATAATAGTTTTGCTACATGTACATCAAGTTTTAATTTTTTATTATATTACTTTAATAGGACTTAATCTTAAGATAATCTTTAATACACACTTAATCACATATATAAGCCCACAAGATAAGTTAAAATCCAACAATCTCTCACTTAGACCATATATGTTATCTTATAAATGTGCACAATCTTATGACGTCAAAGCATTTGCTATCATAATAAAAGGAATCTCCAAATAATCTTGTCAATTAATTATGTCAATATAAGATCAAAGTTATCTTCGTTACAAGTATCATAACTAAATCCATCAATGGTCATGCATATTAACACAATCAAATGACATAAATCAAGTGTGGATGTGTAGCAAGAAAATTACACGTAATGTGATACAAACATGTTTATTTCCAATTTGTCTTATCTTATTCTTTAATAAGATCAAACTAAAAGCTTTAATTAGAGTGAAAATTCAATAATTTACTGAGTACTTTATTTTAAAAATAATGTGTCTAAACAAACAATATCTAAAATACAAATTCCCACTAAACTAGCATATGATCAAAACATACGATACACATGTTAGTAATGTGTTCATGAAAGACCTTGGGTGGTAACGCTATAATAAATGGATCCGAGTTTGTCACAATATGTTATATAGAAATATAATCCCTCTGAATTTTCTCCTTAGCAACCGGGAACTTGATGTCTAAAAACTTTGACATCATCGAGCTCCTGTTGAAATACAAGACTGTTGATTTATTGTCACAAAATAATTTAAGTGGTCTTTCAATTCCATTTAGAATGCATGGCCTGATGACAAAATTTCGTAGTCATATTCCATTATCAAAATCAAAATATTCTATGATCTCCAATTGATCTGATTTTCTTATGTGATCATGTACTTCTTTGTTCTCTATAAATACCGAATAATTCGCTTGGCTATTTTCCATATATCCATTCCAGAATTACTTAAATATTTACCTGTCATTCCAACTTTGAATGTTATATTTGGATGTATGCAAACCTAAGCATACATTAATCTTCAATAGTTGAAGCATACGAAATTTTCTACATTTCCATTTCTTCAAGTTTATTTGTAGGATTATGGGCATCACATAGTTTATAATCTTGTATCCCAAATTTTTTAAGAACCTTATCGATATAGCTCTTGTTGAGATCAAACTAAAAGCTTTAATTAGAGTGAAATCTGAATACTTTACTGAGTACTTTATTTCTGAAAATAAACTAAATGTGCATAGATAAAATCATATGTCTAAATAGACAATATCCAAAATACAAACTCTCATTACACTAGCATATGATCAAAACATAGAACACCCATGCGAGTAATGTGTTCGTGAAAGGCCTTCGGTGGTAACACTTTAGTAAATGAATCTGTTGTCATGGAGTTTGTCTCAATATTATACAGAAACCTAACCACTATGATCTTTCTCCTTAGCAAATAGGAACTTGATGTCTAAAAACTTTGACATCATCGAGCTCCTGTTGAAATACAAGACTGCTGATTTATTGTCATGAAATAACTTATGTGATCTTTCAATTCTATTTAGAATGCGTAGCCCAATGATAAAAATTCGTAGTCATATTCTATGAACAAAATCAAAATATCCAATGATATCCAATTGGTCTGATTTTCTGTATGTGATCATGTACTCCTTTATTCTCTATATAATCCACTTGGATACTTTCAAAATATCCATTCTAAAGTTACTTAAATATATGCCTAACATTCTAACAGTGAATGTTATATCCAGACGTATGCAAACTTGAGCATATATTAAACTCCCGATTACTGAAGCATATGGAATTTTTTGCATTTCCTTTAAGTTTATCCATAGGAATAGAGGTATCACCTGATTTACAATACTAGGAAAGTATGCTTACTCCCACCGAACTTGTGGTATACATAATCATCAATTGTATTTATATCAAAATCAAACGAGATAATTACTTGATGAAATTCTTGATACTATTGATGGAAAACCTGCTTAAACTCATAGATGGATTTCTTTAATTTGCAAACTATTTTGTTTGGGTCTTCAAATACTAAGTTTTTCCAATTGCACCATAGAAATGGTCTCATCAATGTCTCCATTGAGAAATGTAGTCTTTACATTCATTTAATATAGCTCGAGATTAAATTGTGTCACAAGTGTCATAATAGTCCTAAAAGAGTATTTTGTTGAAATTGGAAAACATTTCTTTATAATCAATGTCTTCCGTTTGATTAAAATCCTTTACAATAAGAAGAACATTATATTTTTTACATCACCCTTCGAAAATCCATCTTAGTTTTAAATATCAATTTACAACAAATGGGTTTCGCATCTTCAGGCAATGGGACGAGTTCCAAAACATCATTGTCTTTTATTGACTTTACATCCTCATTAATGTGTATCCGATTTGGAATATTGTTTTGATCTGGAATTGTTTCTTAAACAAGATTTAGAGCAAGAATTTGTCCATTGTCCTGATCATTGTCAATTACAATAGAAGGGATAGTTACATATTCATCCTCAAAGACATAATTAAGAACCTTAAAACCTTATATCCCTCATCAAACTCCACATCCTAAAAAAAATCGAACAATTTTCATTTTGAAAATTGACCTAATAGTGGGATCTTAAAAATTCATAATCTCTTGATATCCCAAAATATCAAATAAAATAGTAACTGACGGTTCTAGAGTCTAGTTTCCTTTTATTTGGCCTATAATACTTACCTCAACTGGATAACTCAAAATGTGCAAGTACTTCAAACTAGGCTTCTTGCCTGTCCAAAGCTTATAAAGGATTTTGATAGTTGCTTTACTTGGAACTATATTAAGAATTTAAGTTGCACTCTTTAGTGATTCTTCCTAGAGAGATTTAGGTTAGGTGAAATGACTAATCACATTCCTTCCAGAAGCCAAAGGAATGGCCCACAGATATCCCCATGAATTAGTTATAAGACATCCTAAGTTCTATTGACACATATTCTCCTTATGTTTGTTTGTTTTCCCTTAATGCAATTAACACAAACACTTAAGCCTGAACAATCAAGCGGATAAAAAATTCTTTTTGACACAAACTTTTTGATTCTCTTTTGAGAGATGTGACATAAATGCTTGTGCCATAACGAATTGGAATTCTCATTAGTTAATTTACATTTAATACTACGTAAATTAACATGCAAGGCTTCAATATAAGAGACAACTATATTAAGCAAATTAGGTTATTATAAGCAGATGAAGAACCGGTACCCATAACAATGGAATTGAGAAAGAGACGAAACAGACTATTTCCAAAGGAACAAGAGTAGCCAAATCTGTCCAATAAGAAGTAAAAATCAAATTTCGTTTAAAAGACGGTACCGAAAATGTCTTTTTCAAATCCAAATATAACCAATCTTTAATAATAATCTAAAAATCCCTATAGCCTTAACTTTAACTAAATTTCCATCATCTACATAGATAAATCTTTCAGCATCAATTGACTTTAGTCTGTTCAAATAACCCTGCATAATGCACTTATGTGACTAGTGACATCGAAATGTATTCACCAAGTGTGTATAGGTACTGAAACTAAATTAACCTCGGAAAAAATCAAAGTGAGAAGTGTAATTTTCTTTACACGCCAAGTGTTGTATTTAGTAAAGACCATTTTGACGTGTTCAGGATTTTCACAAAAGTAACAACTAGATGAATAATTCTTTTCAGGCTTTTGCTATTTCTTTTGAGCTAAAGCAGATGCATCTTCCGTATTCTTTTCTTGAACTTGTCCTTAGAGGTACTTTCCAAGTGAGCATTTTAGTTTTCTCTTGCTTTAGTCTTTCTTCTTCTTGCGCACAATATAAAATGAGCTCATTAAGAGTTCACTTCTTATTTTAACAGTTGTAACAGTCCTTAAATTGATTGAATTGTACATAAAGAAAAATCAAAACCAAATGTACGAGCAAGTCATCAAATATCTCAAACATTAATGCATTTAGTTTTAAATCAAGATGAGACATCTCCATGATGTACCCCCGTATGTTTCATTTACCCTTATATTTTGCTACAAGTGTATGATCTAATGGACTAGAACTGATAGTGGATTTGAGGGTTCTAGTGCAAGTGAAGCGTGAGTTATGGTATGAGTGCTCTAACTTGGTTTGAAGTGCACTTACTAAACAGTGGAGTCCTAATAGAATTACATTGGTGCTAGAAAGTAGTGAGAAAATAAAGAAAAAATGTAAATGGGAGATGTACAATTTTCATTAATCTTGTAGGTATGAATATACAAAGACCGTACATGATTATCGGAACTAGGTTGGAACAACAAAATTGCCAAACCGCAAAATTGAATCGAAACCACTTTTCAAAATTGTTGTTTTGGGCCCACGTAGATCTGTCAACGTTTCAGTTTTGAACTGAACCGAACTGCTTCAAAATGGTTTGGTTTAGGTTTCAATCTTTATAAACCGTTTCAGACCGTTTACAAAAAAAATTGAAAAGATACCATCATATTAGAAATAACCTAATTAAATCCAATATCTAAATAGAGAATTATCCTCCCCTAATTAAATTATACCCATCAATCATTATAATTGTGAATGTAAAACCCTCAAATTGAATGAATTGTTGAACAATTATTGTTGAATTATATTCATCGACTGTCCATTACAATTGAGTAAATTATTTTAATCTAAATTTTAATTCAATCACGCACTTCTTTTCTGTCCACTAATTATTTTTTTCGAATTTCGACTAAATTTCTAAGTCAGATTATCCAATTTTTCTTTTTCTTTTTGGTAATATTTTGTTATATTTTATTGGTAGTTTGTTGTTTTGTTCTAATTTGTGTCGGTCTCCCTTAAATGTTTAGCATATAACATTTTTGATTTGCATCTTAGTTTCCTGGTCAAGTTACTCAATTAATTATTTACATTTTAACTTATTTTCTAGATTTTACTATTAATTCCTAGATTGATTTAGTGGGTAACTTAAATAATTGTTTTGATGATTAATGAGCATTTCGACATATTACTTTGGTAAAAATTCAATACAAATAAATATAGGATTGTCCTCCATATTAGTAAAGATGTGCTAATTATTCAAATATCCACAATTGTTTGTAAGTCTCCATTAGAATATTCCGAAATTTTCTTTAAACTCATTGATAAAGGCTAAGGGACCAAATTGATTCTATAGTTGAAGGACCCAATGTGCACTTTTTGAATTTCAAATTTTGGTAAAAAAATGATCATGGAATTGCCATGTTTATGAGTGACAGTTATATTAGGAAGATTCATTCCTTGATCAATTTTTAACGTATATGAGCACATCTTCCAAGCTATATAAGAAGGTTTGTCAAACACATAATACACTCTTACACATACACACAAAAATATACGAAATTTAACAGTTAGTTGTAGAACTTAAATTCTCTCGTACGTATTATCCCTTCGAATTACCAATGTAAGTATAGTAGTATGAATTTTTCTTTCAATATTTGAATTACGAAAATTCAAATTATAAATATGATGATACGGAAATCCAAGTTAGTATTATGATGAGGGTCATATATATATGTAAGTTCAAAATACCGAAATTTAGTAGTGCTACACACAGGAATTATAATCACGAAGTTTGGATTTTAATTCACGTGTCTCCATACATATGTTAAGATTTTTTCGTATTTATATATGATATACAATTCGCTATTACTCATTTACTGAGATTTATGTCTCACGTGTATTTGTTAAATTTTTTTATAGGTCACAAAATAGGTGGATTCGAGGTGGCCGGAGGTGGATTTTTCTTGCATTGATGAAAATGAAGAATAAAATATGTAGTTCAGGAAATTTTAGTAATGTTCATCATATTTTCCTATAAACTAATTTTAAATATTTACAATTTAAGAAAATATTATGTTTTCTTTTATTTATGAAAGTAGTCCTTACGGTACATGTATAATGATTTCAAAGGTAAAAATTTGGATCGTTACAACATGGTATCAGAATGAGTCTACATTTATGTATCTTAAAATAAAGTCTTTTTTTTAGAGAAAACACTCTTCACTGTCACTGTTCACGGAAACAGAAAAAAAATAATGACAAAAACATATTTGTTATTAAAAAGAAATTTTTTTTACGACAGAAACTATGTGATCACTATTCATGCAATGATTAGTAAAAAAATATTGTTCATTACATCACCACTACGTGATGCCAATTTTTAAGCTTTGATGTTCTCGAATCATGTAGAAAGACATGTGATTACATCATTTAATGTTATTATTATGGGATGATGATTGCATTTAACCATGTTCACTATCTTTAGAGTGTGCTAGTTTATAAAAATTTAACCATGTTCATGCATGATTATGTGAATAAATATGTAATTAGAATTTTGTTTAATTATGAAAATATGCTTACATACAAGTTTCTTTATTATATGTGCCTAATTATGGAAAGTTCCTAATTTTTGAAAGTGTAGATTTACAAAAGTTTAAACTTCAAAAATAATTAAATTCTAGTATAAAAATAATAATTTTACGATATTATTTGACTTTAGACTATTGAATACATTAGGAAAGATATCAACATATGAGAATAGTCGACCTTAGAAAATTTTTCGATCAAAAAATATCCTAAATAAAAAAATTAAGATTATACCTCTAAATACTTCATTTCCCTACTTATTGTTTGAGTTTTCTTGGCTTGAGCATTCACTTCGAATTTGTCAAAAAGACCTAAAAATTGTCTAAGGAGAACTTGAAATTTAAGTGATCCACTTATGGCCCCCTCCTCTTTTGAGAGCCACTCAGTTGAGCGTTAATTTCAATAAACCGAAAACAATATTACAAACTCACTCCAAACTTAATAAGATTCCTAAACTTTATTTTTAGAAACTTTTAAAAATATTAGACTTTAGAAACCTTTATTTTAAGAACCCCTTACGAACTTCTATTTCTATTTTTTTTAAATCTATTTCAAGAAATTTCTATTTTTAAAAATCTCTATTTAAAAAAGAATAAATACCTTTTGAATATTTTCTGTTTTCAAAAACTCCCATTTCATGAAAATTTCAATTATAGGAAACTTTTAAATTGAGAAGCTTCCATTCTTCTGAAATCCCATGTATGAATAGTGATACTGATTAAACCTTTTATACCTTTCGTAGATGGCTAAAGTTCTAGTCCAGAAAAGAAGAGAGAGAGGATTAAGAAATAAAGTCGATCAATGTTCTTGCACTTCTCTAGGTTTTATACAAAGAACCCAAACCATAATGTCATGGAACATTTGAATGCTATTGAATCCATTTACATAGGGGCTTGACTGAATGGACACGAGTTTAACATGGATGAGACAATTTTCTCCCTCCTCAGAACCTTTATCGGATATTGGAGAAATTTGCTGAACAACTAGATTTAATGTATGACCAGTAGATATTTGCCGAACACCTTATTAGCAACCTTAGAGAGAGGTAGAGGATCAACCACAAGGACTATTGACTCATTGAAATACCTGAGACAAAAAAACCAGATCGCCATCGATGCAGCCTTGTATGCATGATGGAAGCGATCATGAGGAAATACTAGAGGTGGATACTGAGGGTAACATAATAGAGTATGTGCTCGGAAACCCAGACGAGGAAGAAGACCCTTTAGAGGACCTAGAACCAAATCATGATGAGAGCACTCGGAGAAACTACTAGACTATAGTTTTATGTTTAAATTCTTATCTTACTATATGATTTCCTATGTTTGCTTGGACACTTGTTATACTTTGTAATCCTTTTATCCAGTAGATTTTCCCTTTCTGCTCGGACGGAGGGAGTGTCCTCCATACCTTTATGAAATCATTAAGATTCTATAAATAAAATATGCAAATTTCTCCTCATTAATCTTTACTTATTGTAATATTGGTTATTAAGGCTATGGCACCTCGAGGTAGAAGAGTAAACAAAATGGTGAACAACCCCAACAATCCCAACTTAGTGGCGTTGGCCCACAATTTGCTCAGCAATTTCTAACTATGATGATGACATTTGCTGAAGCGACGATGCCGTAGTAAACACCACCATGACAACTGATACCTTCACCATAATCACCGTCACTTCAGCTGCAGACACCAGCGGTGAGAAAGGACAACACGAATATTGCTGCTATTATCGTAGAACTTTTCATGAAACAACACCCCAACCTTCGAGGGTGGCATCGACCCATTGGAAGTCGAAGATTGTTGGTCGAAATAGAAAGGATTTTTGACCTCATTAACTGTCCAGTTAGTAAGAAGGTTACCTGCGCAATATTTATGCTTAAGAAAGGTACCATGCGTTGATGTGACTCAACCTCAAGATCGAGGGCTCGCAGATAAATCTGGACGTGGAACAAATTCAAGGTACATCTCATGAGGAAGTACTACAGCACAAGTATCAGCAATCAGAAGGAGAGAGAATTTCTCAATTTAGCTTAGAGCTTGATGTCCTTAACTGAGTACGAGAGGAAATTTGGGAAATTATCACATTATGCCCCTAACCTTGTGACATGGAAGAGAAAAAGGTGAGACGTCTTGAAGAGGGGATAAGAGATAACCTAAGGCATGTTTTAGTAGTACTTCAATTAGGAACCTACCATGAAATGTTACCAAAGGCACAGTTGGCAGATTTCAAGCGTCACACAAATGGGAAGAACAAGCAGCATGTAAAGCTGAAAATCGTAAGTTGGAGGATTACAAAGGAAAGAGAAGTAGAACTTTGTAAAGAAGTATAAAGGAGACCCAAGTGTCAACAACATCATGCTAGAACATGCCTTATGGGGACCCGTGTATACTTTAATTGTGGTGAAACTAGCCATATGGAAAAGACACGACCTAAGGGACAGAAGCAGTAGCAACAACAGACGCTTGTGAATCTACCTAGTGGCTAAGGTAGGGTGTATACATTCATAAAGCAAGAAGGGGACTAGGATCGCAATGTCTTAGCGGGTAACATCACTATATCTCGCACTTCTGCTTATGCTTTGATTGATTCTGGTTCCACGCATTCTTTTGTATCTCCTAAGTTTGTGAGAAAACTTAATGCACCACATGAACATACAAGTACTCCCTTAGAAGTTGTTATGCCCCTTAGGAGAAGTGTTATGTGCAGACCATATAGTGAGAACATCTAAGATAGAGATTGATGATAAATCCTTAGAAGAGAACTTATATGCCTTTAACATGCAAGAGTTCGATGTGATTTTAGAATGGACTGGCTTTCTAAGAATCGTGCAATTGTTCTATGTTTTGAACGAGAAGTGGTTTTTAAGCATCCTAGAGAGATAGAACTTTGTCTTTCGGTAACTAAGAAAAAAACCATACCCCATATCATTACAACATTGAAGGCTAAGAAATTCTTGAAGTCAGAAGGTTGTAGTAGATTCTTGATGTTAATAGTAGCTAAAGTAGATGAAATGCTGAAAGGGTGATGTTAAGGTGGTACAAGAGTTTACAAAAGTATTTCCCGCTAGTTCTATGACCACTTGGGAGGAAATGGCTCAAAATTTCGTTATTAAATTCTCTTACCTTCCAAATTAGTTCAATTGCGGAGTGAGATTGAACAATTTAAGTAATCATACTTTGAACCATTTAATGAGGCATGTGAGAGATTCAAAGATTTACCTAGATGATGCCTTTAACATAGTTTTCAGAATTTGATGCAGAGATATTTTACAACGGGTTGAATGGTCAGATACGAACGTTAGTTGGTGTTACTTTAGGTGGCACCTTAATGTCTAAGATTACATTCCTTATTGGATAAAATAGTCACCAACAGTTATCAATAGCCAAGTGAGCATTCTAGTGTAAAAAGGGTTGCTAGTCTTCATGAAGTGGATTTACTGTCCTTGAACTCAAATGTCATCACTTAACAAATAGCTGTATTGACTATGTAGGGAACTTAACAAAAGGTAGATTCGACTATGGTTGCTTCTCTACCAAACCAGGAGACTGATATGAAGAATGAGAAAGTCCAATATGTAAATGATCGAAATTTCAACCACAGAGGAAACTCATCAAACTACTACCGTCCAGGGTTGCGAAATCATGAAAATCTCTCATATGGTAACAATAGGAATGTACTGCAACTTTCTCCTAGGTTTGATAATCAAGCTTGTGAAAGAAAGACATCACTAGAAAATATCTTGGGAGCCTTTATTTTGGAGACTAGGGCAAAATTCAACAAGGACAAGTCACTACTAGACAACATTGAGACCCATATGACCAACATGGGGGCTACAGTGAAATCTTTTGACGTATAGATTGGTGAGCTAGCTACTACAATAAACTCCAAAACCAGAGGAAAGTTTCCTTATGATATCGAGGTAAACCCAATGGAACATAGAAATGTAATCACATTGAGAAACAGTAAGGAGATTGAAGATAGCAAGCTTAAAGAGGTTGTAGTGTCTATACCGGATTCCAAACAAGAGGCAGAAAAACAGGATGTACAATAGGAAATCCAAGCAGGGGAAACAAATAAGGCTCCTAAGCCTAATTCAAACTCATTCCCAAACAATCCACCATTCTTGAAGCCACCACTGCCATACCTACAGATATTCTTAATGAATTTTGATGCACAGTTTGCAAAATTTCTGGAGATCTTTAAGAAAATCCATATAAACATCCCATTTACAGATGCTTTATCACAAATGTTGAAGTATACCAAATTTTTGAAAGAAGTGATGTCGAAAAATATAAAGTTAGGGGTGCATGAGACAGTGAAGCTTATTGAGGAATATATTGCAATTCTCCAAAATAAACTTTCTCAGAAATTTAAAGATCCAAGTAGCTTTACAATTCCTTGCACAATTGGCGGGTCTTTTTCTGAAAATGCACTGTGTAATCTTGGGGCTAGCATCAATTTGATGCCTTTTTCCATATTCAAGAAGTTGGGTTTTGGAGAAGTGAAATCGATTACCATCATTTTGCAGCTTACCGATAGATGGGGGATCATTGAAGACGTGTTAGTTAAAGTTGACAAGTTCATCTTTCCAGCTGACTTTATGTTGTTGGACATAGAAGAAGATCAAGAGATACAATTGATCCTTAGAAAAACATTCTTGGTAACTGGAAGAGCTCTGATTGATGTACACGAAAGGCAGCTTATACTTTAGGTTAATGAAGAGCAAGTCATATTCTACATAAATCAAACTAAGAAATTCCCTTAAAACACCAATACTTGTCATATAGTCGAATCAATTAATGTAGTGACAAGAGAAAAATGTAAAAAATTGATGACACTCTACAGCAGTATATTTGATTACGCCCAAAGAATAATGCGATATTTGTAGTGCAGCTTTGGGTGTCGTATCCACAAAGATATGAAAAATGCTTAAGAGTTCCAAAAAGGGATGAGTTATTGTCTTCAATGTGTAGTAAAATTCAATGTTGAAAGGTAAAATTAAAATCAATAATTTGAGACAGTGAAGCGTCAAAATTCCCTTAATTGGATGTGATCATTCATATCAATTATTTTATTTTTATAACACAATTAGAGGCTTTCATCCCAACACTCTAATCGGAAGATATATCGTGAAAACCAATTTAATTTACAAATGTAATCCTAGAATCTAGACTTATGACATATTTGCACAATTTTATTATAATAAGATCAAAGATCGACCATATACATCAAGCATATATCCGTAATTAATCTGCCAGTAAAGTAATATTAAGATTAAAATTCAACAATTAGTTGAATCTAACGATAGAAGAAGCATGACTAGATCTAGGAGGGATTTGATAAAAGTTAAACTAATTTCAACAATAAGTAATTGAAATTGAAACTCAATAAATAGTTTGATTAAAAAGTTGAAAAAGTATGATTGTTGAAATTGAAACTCAACAAATAGTCAATTTAACAATAAAAAAGTATGACTGAATCCATGGACAATCTTGTAAATGTTAAATCAATTTCAATGTAAATTAATGAAAAGAAAAGTCTAAATGTTAGAATTGTTCAACAATAAAAAGAGCAATTACATGAATAAATTGATGTGAAATCACTATATCTAATTGAATTCTCCCTTACTTCATCAAGATTGTTAATTCTTCATGAGTTTCTTGAGCAAAAATCAATAGAAGAATGATGTATGGGGGCGTTCTTGACGGATCTCATTCGCTCTAGGGTTTTAAAACATATATTTATAGTTGTTTCCATAAGTGGTTGACTTAAATTCATAAACCAAAATTTTCGCCTTGAAAATACTCTATGCGACCGCATAGTTATAGGTGTTGCAGTCACATAGAATGCTGGAATTGGCCACTGAAAATTTCTGAAAGGTGTAATGCAACCGCAGAGAAATAACCCTATGTGACCTCATAGCTTTAGGATTTTTCCACCGAACAGTTTTCAGTATTTTTGTCATAACGTTCTCTCCCAATGTCCGATTGAGGTGATTCAAGATGGATTGGAAAGCTAACTTAAAGGAATACAACTTTACTTCAGATACTATCTTCGAATTCGATTGTTTTCCATTTCAAAAACTAGTCTCAATATGAGGCTGAAAATTGGTGCAAAACTTTTCAACTTGAAAGTTGATACGTGATAATGTCTTGGCTATATTTAATTCATTTGACTCATTTGACTAATTTCTTTATCCATTTGACTCATTTCTTCATCCAATTCCTCTAACACTCTCGAATCTTCTTCACAAGATTAGAAAAAAGTTTAAATTGTTTGCACTTTAGCTCCTGAACTTTCACTTTCTTCCATTTTGGTCATTTTTCACTTGTTTCTCTTTATTTCTGCTACATTCATCACTTGTCCTACAAAACATAAATTACATAGAATTAAACTATATTCCAACATATTAATCAATAATTTTCTAAGTTTTGACAGTAAGATAAGTGTGTAAAAATGCACTTATCAAACTCCTCCAAACTTGAACTATTGTTTGTCCTCAAACACAAATATAACTCAACTCTACAAACAATATGGTTTAACAACATGTCGTGTCTCAGGTTTGGAATTTGATTATCAAACAAATAAAAAATTACAATAGTGCAAAAATTAAATCAATCTCCACCTGTTACATGCGTAACCCGACGTGTGTGTGAAAACTCACATTAACACGTTAACGTTGTGATTGGTTCAACACCTGACCCATAGTAATCAAATATATCATTTTCTCTCGAGAGAGATACACACACCCCAAACTTATGCTTTTTACTCAATTTTTCCATGATGTATCCTAAGTTGAATTTACTTAATTCTATCCTTACTCTCTCTTAGTTTGGATAAATCTTACTCCTATAAGTTTGCACTTCAATAAGTAGAGATTCTCCTGTATTTTTTTATTGTTTTAACCTTTAAAACTAGACTAAGTTACTTGCTTCTTATCAAATATGTAGTTTTGTCAATTAGATGTCTGAGGCGTAATCAATGTCTTTGAGTATATATATATATTTTTTTTCATTTTCATGTTTTCTTCATTTTTTTGATATCTTTTCATTTGCTTTCTATATAACTCATGTAGTGAGTTTTAGGCCGATGACTCCCAAGTTAGATAACCATAGGGCACCAGATTTTAATCCACCTCACATGCTTAATCACCCAAGTTATATAGGCTCGAAAAGACGCTTTTATGTATTCAAAGATTAGTGCAACGCCCCTTTTCTTTTAGACATTCAGTTTCTAAAACTAACCTCTAACTTAAAACTTTCACTTCGTTTTCATCTCATCAGGTTTTAGACAATCCACACAAAATTTTCTTGCACATAATCGCTTCTCATATAAATGTTCTCTTGTAATAGCTCAATAATCTCCAAACTAACCTACAGTTGGATTATGGAATAATACACT
>CAIGRB010125835.1:93615-108388 GCA_903798255.1 Fraxinus quadrangulata | reverse complement strand
TAAAAGTTGATAAAATATGTGATTCAAATTAATTATTATCTTTGATTTATATTAAAATCTAAATTTTAATTCCTATCAAACATGATCTATTACTTTAAAAGATCAAAATTTTAAGATACTACGTTTCTGCCTCTAAAATAAGATACCATGTTTCTTGTTTTCAACATAACTAAGACACAAATTTAGACCCGTTGCAATCATACAAAATTTCCCTTTTTGGTATAAGAATAAATTATATTCTTATTTTTACTCTTTAAGATATTAATTAATAACAAATAAAGTTTTCGTATAATACTTTATTATTCCAAATTGTAATGTAATAAAAAAAAAATAAATGTGTTGACAGTCAATAATAAACAAAGTCATAGTATTACCTAAGAAGTTTGACTGGTCCGAGTAAGCCAATGGGTAATTTAAAACGAGAAATTAATATTTTCCGACCAGAAAAGTCACGCATGGGTTAGCACCGACGCGTCCCTCATTTTATTTTCTTTTCTACTTAAAACACATTTTCCTGCCAAATTTGGTTAATATTCTTTTTTGCTATTTATTTATACATTAAAGTGTATTTTGGGACCTCTCAAAATATGTGATGATCTTTGAGTAAATAATATATGGGAATATATTGATACACTAACCAAATCGTTTAACATTGGAGTTTAACGATATTAAATTTGAAGGAAAGAGAATATGAGAAAGACGGCCGAAAATAAGAAAAATATCAATATACTTATTCATTAACTTATAGTACGTCAATCTATTGTATTTCAATATCAAAGAATATACTATGTAACACCACTAGTCCATAGATTGATTATCCATTGAAGAATAACAATATTATCTAATAAATGCATCACAATTACAAGTACACTAAGTCAGTGGGGTCTATTACATTTCGGTCTACAAGAGCGATATGTGACAATCGATTAAATAAAGAGCAAAAGCAAGAATATAGACAGAGTTCGCACTCCACTTTTCCTCGTCCCTTCATATGAGCCCTTTGAAGCAATTGGCCGATTGGGCAAAACCCAGACACGTTTTTGAAAGTGATTACTTTTAAGGTAAAGCGTCAACTCCTAATACAATATATTTCCGAGGTGATTGACATCTTATGTGTGGGAATACATTTGATAGATTTGACTGTATATATTCAGATTAGTCAACTTTTTAGTTTACAAGCCACAACCTAGGGTGGGGGTTGTGCTTTTCAGCTTAAGGTCAGAATCCCATAAGCCCATGACAAGTGGAATTGACACAATTGAGCTTGAATAGTGAGCCAATAGGATGATGTCATGTTCAAGCATCTAATGGACATAAGCTCTTCTTTTTTAATATAAAAGCTGATACTTAGTGTCTTTCAATAGTAAAGAATGACATCTTGTATTGCAAATTTGGCACTTTGCAACTACCATATTGATGTCTATTGTGTCTCTCTTATACCTGAATATTTTCTTCAGTTTGATTTGAGCGTTAGAGCGGTCGTGACCATCGCATTTCGTCGGAGTTACAATCACAATCAGTCTAACGCGGTATCTAAGTGTACATATAATATACATGTGGATGGAAGAATAGTTGGAATCTATTAACACTAGATTTCGAGGTCAACTGAGTCCATTGTCAATTAAATTGCCTATAATGCTGCAATTAAAATCAAATCAGATCAAGAGCTCTTCAACAACTCTCGACACTATGTAATTCATCATCTTTACCATCATTTTGTTTACCATGTATGTATCAAATTAAGAATCAAAAATACGATTTAACAATATAAAAAGTATCATAGCACGTCGTTATTCTTGAAATTATAACGATAATTAAAAAGAGATCATTGTATGGCTGCTTGTTCAATTTCAAGCTAGAGATTATAGGAGGACTTACCCTATTAGGTAGGCAGCGATTCAAAGTAATTTGTGCAAAGATCACTACAAAAACCTCTTTTTGACCTTTTTCAATAAGATTTGATGGAACTTCTCTTAATATATTTTCCTATCACTTCTTTTAACAGCAAAGCAATTAAAAAGGTCAAGATTTCCTTGAAAAAAAAAGTTAAAAATTTAAGGGCATGCATTTGAAGATTCGGTGGGGTCGTGTGGGGTGGGGGATTTATAACCAAATTTAACTAGTTACATAGATTATAAATGCCTCAATGAATCTATACTTGTTATGTATATTCCTCTATGATAATTCCAATTTTATTATCTTAATTCATCGGCTAACTTTAATTACATTAATAGACTCAAGAATCTTCTTAATCCCTTGTAACAATTCCTAATAGATAAGATAATACAATCAAGTAATTAATGATGCTCCTCAATCTAATAACTTGATATGTTGAAACTACACCTTTACGCGATGACAACATTTGGGGATTGAATTCCAATTTTTAATTAGTTAAGGATTGATATTGACAAGATTACAAAGTGTTAGATAAAATTAAAATCTAAGTGTTAATTATTTTAGATCCTTAATAGTTCACTATTCGAGGAAACCTATGTCTCTGGATATCTAGAACTCATTCTGATCGAAAAAATGATGGGTCTTTACCAACTTTAAAATATTCTATTTTAGTGACGCCCAAAAAGGATAGCGACCCCACACGAGCCACATTGAAAGGGACATCACTGTGAATAGGGTGTTAGTGCTTGACTAATAAGATAAAAAGAGTATTCTTTGCTTGTTTAGTAAAGTATCGCTTTTGAATTTGGTATATCATTTCAATGCCAAGTTCTAGGCATCTAGGGGTCACCGGTCACCTAACAATCATAAAATCTTGTTCAACAATGAGACCAAAACACTAAAAGTAACAATAGCATTCACATTACTTTTGATCTGTATGAATTACTAAAAGAATGACTCGATTTATAGGGTTACAAATAACACTAAAATGATAGGATTAAAAATAAAAAAAATACGTGATCACGTACTTCGAAAGTAATCGCAAAAAGTCTAAAACATAAATTGCAATATTCTTTACGTATCTTTAATAGTAAGATCTTGAGTCTAAGTCGTACAAGTAGCTGGTAATTAGTTTTAGAAGTCTTTATTTTTTGCCTCAACACTCAATGTAAATCTTTATGCTTGATTTCATTTTCATGCCTAACAAATGTCAAAATTAGTTGGCTTTATGAAGACCCTACTTGAAAATCTAGGTTCATGAATTAGCATTCTAAGCCGAAAAGGAGAGAGATTCGTGGAGGGGAAGAAAAATTGTTCACGGCTTGTAATTCTTCTGTTAAGACATAATTGGTTCAAAAGATTGATTTAGTATTACCTTAAAATCTGGAAAAAAAGGGATTAAAGTGTAAGTTTGACTATAATTAACTGGTCCTATTACTTCTGCTTGTTGAATGAGTTACAATTGAAGGAAAGTGGAACAAAAAAGTTTGTTGGATTTGGGGAGTTCTTTCAACTTCAATTTCTTCCATGAATCTTGGTGTGTGGACGGTTTGGGTTGAAGGTAGGGTGTGAAGGGAGCTATATCTCGGGATGATGAAATTTATATTAAAAACGCTGTTATCTCGATTGTAAACATATTGGAGCGAGATTAAATATACGATGAGATTACCCTATATTGTAATTATCGTTGATTAGCACGAAAAATATACAACAACTCTGCTAGAGTACATCACTTAGAAAATTCCAAAAATTTGTTTAATAGGTAAGAATTATGATCCCGATTTTGCAGATATTTCGATTCTAACGAGTGACGGTGTTATATTTTCAATTCGCTTAATTCTTAAAAAATTAGTATTTGCAATTTGCGAGGATCGTTCTCAATGAAATTTCATGTTTAAAGCTCAATGAACGTTTGAATAATGCTTATTTGGTGCTTAAGATCACGAAAAGTATATTAAAAAAAAGGGAGAAGGTAAGCACGTGGCTGGAATAGTAGAGGGTATTTACGTTTAAGAGCCGTCATTCAGAATTCAGTTGCAAATCCAATGTGATAATGAAGTGCCACTGCCTTTCTCTCTCACATCTGGACTCCAATTATAAAACTAATTATTTCGCGTCTTACCTGGACGAAATAAAATAATCGCATATTTAACCCTTATTTGATTCAACTAAAATTTTTTAATTAAATTAATTAATTAATTTTAACTACATATTTTACATGATACGTAACTTTTCAACCACACATTACATCAACTTTTATAAAAATTTATTAAAAATCTAATTTTGTTTACACCAAATAAGAGCTTAATAAAATGGGAATTCCGATATACAATTTTATCATGACAAAAAGGACACTTTCACCTTCGTCACGTAGTATGGAGCATAACTAAATAATGCAGTATCCATTAGCTCACGTTTTTTCCTTCTTTAACAATAATACGGAAATCTTTATTATGGGCTACAAGAAAATAAGGACGGAAGAGTACAAGAGCGGAACCAACGAGGTACAAAAAATGACTGATGCATACAAAAGAAAAAAAAGATCCATAAAAATTGAAATGGGCTGGAGCTCTGTCCGTGCAGATGAACCTAGGTACAAGAAGTCAAGAACTACCAAGAGTGTAGAGTGAAGATCTGTACGTGGCCTTATCAAGTGAATTAAATTATAGTAATGGATAAATTAAATTTAGACAACTGATGAGACCCATATTTATATTATCAAAATGGATAAATAGTGATATTAATTGAATTTAGGCAACCCAATCTATGACATTCAGAAAATGTGGTAGTTTTTCGTGTTTGAAGTGAAAAGAATCTGATGGTCGGAAGATGGGGTGCTGGGCCCAAGGGAAATCACTTCCATGATTAGTCAACCCATCGCCTTCAACTATGATGGAATCCAACACAAAGGGGGAGAGTATTCATAATACAATTATGATACGGTAGGGCTATCTCGATTCACAATACAAATATTTTTGTACATTACGTTCGTCGATACACAGGAGAAATTGTGAGGAATAAACAAAGCATCTCGAATTGAAGAGAAGGCTTAAGATTTTATATTATTGATAACGATTTTGATCATCTTTATTCTGTCGCATCTTTATTATTACGGGTCATGTGATATTTGCAATGTTATAATGGCTAATAAAGAGAATTGAAAATAAGGGTAGATGTTTGATGGAGCGATGAGATTACAGATATACGTTATTGAAGTTTCAGAATAAAAGAATGAGTTCGATATCAACGTCGAGTTATGAATCTTTTCCAGAAGGTAAGTGAATGAATATGAAGAAAATTTTTTTGGCGACAGTGAAAAGTGAAAAGATTGATAACTTAACTGATTAAATATAGTACAACATTTGTTATTTGTCACATTGCAAATTCAATAATTTCCCGACCAACACGACGTTGATTGTCACAATCAATTTTGAAAATTTCTTTCCCTTTTGAGGCGTGATGATTATTCATTTTTATTTTTTTTCACTGAATTTGTTGTAGTTCAAAAGTTGTGATTAAGAAGACAAGTTTGGTTAACCAACTACATTAATCACTTTTTAAAAAAAGCTTAAACAAAGTAACTTAAACTTCTCGAGATTGAGAAAGAGAGGTGATGTTTGGAAAAAATGTGGGGCCCAAAAAACATTGAATTTGACCAATCAATTTCCAATGGCTGCTTTGGGGGGAAAGGTAAAATCAATGCACATAGAATAGAATGTTCGTTTATCTTCTTAAAAAGCAAATGGGCCTTTCAAAGAAAAGTCTAGTAAATGGGCCGTGTTTGACACGAGAATATACGGTATTTGGAGGCCCGGGTTTGGATCCATATTCGACTCCATTTCAGTTTCTATCGAGATTAATAAACTTGAAATTCATAGATCTTGAGTCACGAACATGATGAAGAAATATTTATACAATTTCCATACATATAATTTTGAAAACCCAAGTCACATACGCGTGTGAACACAATGAATTCAATCCACTCTAATCTAGGATACTAAAATTTTACAAATGAATAGAGCTAGAGTTAGACCTTTGACTTTATTCAACGTCATAATTTTTATTGATAAAGTAAATTTGTTAAACACATTTAAAAAAAAAAAAAATGTCACCATGATAATTATTATTAATCTTAAATTTTTATTTTTTATTGTTATTTTGTGACCTATGAACTTATTAATATTTGTTTTGATGTATAAGCATGCAACTGATTTATTTCTATAATACCAGATCTATTGTTTCGAAGTTGTTGTCCCTTTAACTGCTTATCGTTACATTTTTCCACACCTAGGCACATCACTTCCCATTTATAAATGGGAAGACGCCAACACAATTTTTTACACCTCAACGCATTACACCTTGATATATTTTTATTTGGTAAAAAGAGGTGATGTACCGAGATTACAAAAATGTATTGATGGAACAGTAAAGTAAACAACAAATTTGAGACAACAGAGTCAATCGCTTAATAGACAGCTAATAAATAAGTATTTGCAAATAATTTTTCTAAAATAAGTAAAAATAGTTCACCCACTAGTCACCTACTTTTTCAATTGGGATTTATTTCAACATGTCACCTATAAATATATTTTCCAGTTTAGATTTTTTGCTACTTTTTCAATTGGGATTATTCTCTTTCATAAATAGCCTTTGGCATGCCTAATCATATTTTAATTTTTCATTGTTCAGACTTGAGAAGCCCAGATAACACGATATTAAAAAAAAAAGATTCCAAATAATCACAATCGATTAGAAAGTAAATTTGTAGAAAATAAAAAATTGAATACAATAGATTTATTTCAATCTAAGCCTTGAAGGTTCGACGATCACATCTAACGCCTACATCCCCCGTTGAACATCCAATAAATTGGATATTTGCTCGATTGCACTATATAGCCCAAAATGACAACAAGATTACGAATCGTTTCTTTCAACACAAGAGAAAAGTACAAAATACTTAGCTCTTCAACAATAATTGCAGATATACAAAGAATCACTCTAGAAACTTCAACTCGCCTACTGAAACTATAACTATAAGAATCCCCTTATTCTTACAGTAATCACTCATAATATACAAATTTCAGAGACTAAAAGATACTGACCTCAGTTTCATATGATTTTTCAAGAGAGAAGAAAATCACCGATCAAAACCCTAACTATTAAAAAGAATAGGAAAGAAAACTCTCCCTCAAAGAAACCCAGCAGCCGGAAGATGAAAAGTGCTAAATGAAATGGCACTGTGCACATATATATCGCTTCATCATAAATGTCAAAATAAAGAGCCAGGATATGGAAACGCATTGCCATCCTAAAAAAAATGTTCCAACTCAAAAAACGTGTTTCAGTCATGCGACTTTAGCCAAATTTTCGAGCCTCAACAATCTCCACATTGCTACCAGAAATTTGGGACCAAAAAATGCAGTCAGCAGCAAACATAAGCAATTTAATCTTCATTTGCTCCAAGTACCTGTTTATACATTACAAAGTATCAATAGATAATAACTTCAAACAATTATGAAATTTGTTTAAAGGTATTATTTTTGTTCCTATGTTTGAAGGATTAAATTGGATAGAAACCTTACCAATTTTTAGAATTCTTTTTAAAATAATATCTCTAATAAAATAATATTTAATTTCTATTTGTTTAGTCCTATCAAGAAACATGGGGGTTTTACTTAAATGTATAGCACTTTGGTTATCTGAGTACATAGTTGCATTTTCATTAACAAAACCAAATTTACTCAGCAGTCTACTTAACCAAATACCTTCTTTAATGGCATTAGAAAAGAAATGTATTCTGCTTCAGTAGAAGACAAAGCCACGACCTTTTGCAATTGAGATTTCCAACTTATTGTAGTATCACATAGATTTAAAAAAATAAGCTGAAGTAGACTTCATATACTCTCTATCTCCAACAAAGTCAGAATAAGTAAAGTCCTTCAAAGTTATCCCACCTTTATTCATTTTAAACACAAAATCAAAATCTAAAGTTCCTTTTAGATATCTTAAAAGTCATTTTAAAGCATTCCAATATTCTTTCTCAGTGGTTACTTATGAATCTACTAAGTATGTTAATACTATGAGCGAAATCGGGTCTTGTACATACCATTAAATACATAACTGATCCAATCACATTTACATATGGAATTCTAGACATTCTAGCAAATTCTTCATTAGTTTTAGAACAGAGCTCAGATGAAAGTTTAAAATGGTTTGAAAGAGGTAATGTAGCAGGTTTACAGTCAAACATATTGAACATTTTCAAAATTTTAACCACATAATCATATTGACTAAAAAATAATAGATCTTTTTTCTTTATTCCTTAGAATTTGCATGCCAAGGATCTTTTTGGCAGAACAAAGATCATTCATATTAAATTCAGATTTCAATTTCTGTTTAATATTATCAATTTCAGACTCATCACAATTAGTAAGTAACATATCAACATAAAACACAAAATACTTTACCCATGTAGTAGATGCAAGCATCATAGTTGCTTATTTGAAAATCATGTTTGAAAAAAAAAAGTGTTAAACCTTTTACATCATTGCCTTGTGGCTTGTTTTAACCCATAAAGAGATTTTTTTTTAATAAATAAACAATATTTTCATAATCCTATTCAATAAAAGCAACAGGCTACCTCATATAATTTTTTTCCATCTAAATCTCCATAGAGAAAATCAGCTTTTACATCTAATTGATCAAGTTTCCATTTAAATTGAAAAACAAGTGCAAGAATGCATCTAATAGTGATATATTTAACTGCAGAGGAAAAAAATTCAGTATATTTAATACATTCCTTTTGTGTGAATCTTTTAACTAAAATTCAGTATAGTCTAGCTTTATATCTAATACTTTTATTCTTATATTCACCTTCTTTTATCTTATATATGAATCCACTTACAATCAATTAGCTTATAGTCTTTAAGTCTTTGAACCAATTCCCGGGTTTAATTTTTAAGAAGTGAAGACATTTCATCTTCCATGGCTGCTTTCCAGTTTTTAGTATCATTGCAGTTAATAGCATCATCATAGGAGTTAAGCTCATTTGCAAATTGATTTTGATAAGTAAACAATGAAACAAAATCATCACAATCAAACCTAGCAGGAGATCTAATATGTCTTATCTCCTTATCTCTTGTGAGTTGATATTCATCGAGAGGAAGAGTTGCATGATTAGATTGGTTATTAAAATTGGTTTCTTGATTGTTTCCATTTTCAATTGAAATAGCATTTTCATCAAGATCAGATTCATGAACAATAGGTACAAGAGTTTCTCTTTCATTTTGAGGAGACTCCACCTCAATTTGAACATCTTTATCTATCAAGTTATTTTCTATCATTCCAAACGTGACATAATATATTCATTAAAAATGACATATCTTCTAACAATTACCATATAGTCTTTTTCACTTTTAACCCATAGTCAGCCTTTAAAATTTTCATCATAACCTAAGAAAATATATTTAAGGATCTAGGTTCCAATTTACCAATATTTTGATGAGCATATGTAGCACAGCCAAACACTTTTAGGTGAGAATAGGCAACAGGATTTTTAGAGTAGACAAATTCAGGAAATTCAAAATTCAAAGTACTATTAGAGGTTCTATTTACAAGATATATAGCAGTTTTTACAATTTCACCCAAAACAGTTTAGGTAAACCAGAACTTAAAACCATGCATCTTACCTTGTTTAATAAAGTTCTATTCATTGTTTCAGCTATGCCATTTTGTTGAGGTGTATAAGCAACAGTTCTATATCTTAATATGCCATGCTTTTTACAAAAATTATTGAATTCATAGTTCCATTGTAAGTTCTTAGAATTTTTATCTTATGATCAGTTTGATTTTCAATTTGTGTTTTTCAATCCTTGAAAACAGAAAAAAGTTTCATCTTTTGATTTTAATAAGAAAACCCAGATTTTTCTAGAGAAATCATCAATGATCTGAAGATAATATCTAAAACCAGTCAAGGTACACATAGAGGCAGGACCCCATAGATCAGCATGCAAATATTCAAATATTTGTTTGGATTTATGAATTCTAGGTAAGAAAGGTAACTTGACTTGCTTGCCTATCACACACTGTTCACAATAACCAATATCACCAAGATTTTGATTTCCAACAACTCCTCTATTTTGTAAAGATTTTAAACTTTTCTCGCCAATGTGGCTAAGTCTTTCAGGCCATAATTTTGCCAAAGTAAAATTTTTAGTCAAAGTAGTGCAGTCAAACCAAGTAAAGGTTTAGCTTTCAAAAAATAGAGACCGTATTTCTTAGGGGTGCTAATAATCAAATCAGTGCCTCTAAGAATCTTAATATGTCCTTGACTCAATTTTATGCCAGGCTCCATATCATCTAACATGCCTAGAGATATAAGATTCCTCTCTAAATCATGAATATATTTAGTTCCTTTCAGAAATAGAACGTTACCATTTTCAAGTAATAGTTTTACAGTCCCTATTCCATTTACTTTACAAGTCATGTTATTTTCCATTATTACTTGCCCCCAATAGTTTTTTCAAAATCAAGAAAATAATTTTTATTTGGGCATATATGTAAAGAACAGCCTGAATCAAGTATCCATTCATCATTTAGCTTCTTTTCAATATTAACAAGGACTAACCCATCTTCAAACATTTCTTTATTACAGATTAAGGCTCCCATCATCCAATTTCTTTTCTTTTGACTCATTTTTCTTCTTATAAGAGTCTTTGATAAAATGACTTAGTTTTTCACAATAATAGCATTTCTTGCCTTTTGCCTTATTTTTGAATTTATTCTTATCACTCCACTTATTCTTGTTTTCATTTAAGGTATTTGAATGAAAATTAGGTTTACTAAATCATTTTCCCTTTGCTAACAGATTTTCTTCACTGTGATTTTCTTTTGATTTAGATTTAATCTCAATAGCCTTATTTCTTAGTGTACTAATGATTTCAACAGTAGTAATCTCAACTCTACCATATTCTAGAGCAATCTTAAAGTCTCTATATTTGTCACTAATGGAGTTTAATAGAACTACAGACAGCTGATCTTTTAAAAAAAATTCATCACAATTGGCTAAGTCTTAGGTCAATTTGGTAAACCTATTCAAATTTTCATTCAAATCAACTAAAAAATCCATTTAAAAAAAATTGTTTTGACAAATAGTATATATTTGGAATAGTCTTAGTCACATATTTGGCACGAAACTTAGTCCACAATTCAGAAGCAGTTTTGGTTTCACCAATAGTCCTTATCACATTATCAGACAAGTACAAGAAAATAGTATTCCAGGCAACCTCTTCAAGTTCAGTTTTCTTTGCAGGGAGCAAGTCCATATGCTAACTATTATCTAGAGCACTAACACGTCTCATTTGCATTAAAATTACCTTCATTTTTTGACTCCACATATTAAAATCGCCTCTTATGTCAAATTGTGTAACTTCAAACTTAGGAAAAACCATTTAGTTATTAAGGGTGATACACAAATATGAGTTTTGTTTTTAAAAAAATAGTACGGCACAAACAGGGACTCACAAACAATTTTTAGTCATAAATCACAGTAGTACACTTAGTAGTACAAGGTTTTTCAAGTTACAATCATAGTCAAGGAACATGTAGAGCAAACATAGATAAATAACACAATATCAGAAATCGTAGGCAGGGGTGGATATTGTTCTATTTGGTTCTGGTTCCAAGAGAACTGAACCGAACCATGAACCAATGATTTTTCTGATAATCGAACCAAATGGTTTTTTTAAAGATATAGAACCAAACCGAACTAAACAATTCAGTTCTGATTTGGTTTAGTTTGGTTATAATTTCATTTCTTAAATTTTCATATTTGCTTCATATAAGTTAGTAACATATACATAAATAAAAAAATAGACTTCAAACATTTAAAAAGTTCAAATTTCAATTATCGAGATCAAAAAAATCATAACTATCAAACAAAAAATATTCATAATTTGAATACACAAATTAATTTCCGTTCTCATACAAAAAATTATTTAATAAATAATAACAACGATTCACTAAATTAATTGCGACAATTTTGAAGGCACACCCCTACAATAAAAAATGAATTATCAAAATTTTACAATCCACTTTTAAAGATAGCATTAACCATTTGAATACTTCGTGAATGTTTATTAGGTTTTTCCCTATTTGTGAAAAACACAAATAACTCATCAAACAATCAAGGTAAAAAAAAATAGTTTAAAGACTTTTTAAGTAACTCACCAATTTCATTTTTCGATCTTAAATGACACTCTGCTGATTTGATGAAATGCAGTACCAGCAAGCCGTGACGTTGTGTAAATTGAAAATGAGTGAAAGAGAAATGATTCAATTGAATACAAAATTACGGTGTAAGCAAATAATGAATTGTTTGTCTCTAATGACCCAAAATCGATTAACAAACTGCAGTCAATTAATGGGCTATCTCCAATGAATATAAAATTAGAGTTTCCCCTAATTAAATATTAAATTTGGTTCTAGTTCTAGTTGTGGTTCTTGAACTATAACTGAACTAGAACCAAAACCAAATGGTTTTCGGTTCAAAGAACCAAAACCATTAATTTTTTTGATAGAACCGATCTTAACCTCTTGGTTTGGTTTGGTCTGGACATTTTGTCCACCCATAATCTTAGGTCTATGTCTAAGATATTTTTCCAGCAAGATCATCCAGATACACACTTGTACTGGATTTATTTCAAATTCTCAAGACCTTGTTTGAGCCTTTGGACAAAGATTAATCTCCAGAGGGGTTTAGGTGTATGGTAAATAAAGGGAAAAGTCAAGAAACCCTAATTTTTAAAAAATACTTTACAAAAAATTAAAAGGATCTCACCTAGTGAGTTTATAAAAACTTGATGTCTTTAAGTTTTACTTGACAGCAATTTCAAAAATTTTAGATCTGCAACAAATCTATCTCCTTCTGTGAAGATCCAAGTATCTTGTTTTCAGTTCTTGCTCTAATACCACTAAATAGGCCCAGATAACACGATATTAAAACAAGTAATTTTTGAAAAATACTTTAAAAAAAATTAAAAGGATCTCACCTAGTGAGTTTATAAAAACTTGATGTCTTTAAGTTTTACTTGATAGCAATTTCAAAAATTTTAGATCTGCAACAAATCTATCTCCTTCTGTGAAGATCCAAGTATCTTGTTTTCAGTTCTTACTCTAATACCACTAAATAGGCCCAGATAACACGATATTAAAACAAGATTCCAAATAATCACAATCAATCAGAAAGTAAATTTGCAGAAAATAAAAGATTGAACACGAGATTTATTTTGACCTATGCCCCGGAGGTTTGGCGACCACATCTAACGCATACATCTCCCGTTGAGTATCCAATAAATTAGATATTTACTCAGTTGTACTATATAGCCCAAAATGGCAACAAGATTACAGATCGTTTCTTCCAACACAAGAGAAAAGTATAAAATACTTATCTCTTCAACAATAAACTACAGGTATATGAAAAATCACTCTAGAAACTTCAACACACCTACTGAAACTACAACTATAAGAATCCCCTTATTCTTATAGTATTCACTCAGAATATATAGATTTCAGAGGCTAAAAGACACAGATCTCAATTTCATATGATTTTTCAAGAGATAAAAGAAAACCACCGATCAAAACCCTAACAATTGAAAAGGAAGGGAAAGAAAACTCTTCCACAAAGAAACTCAACGATTGGAAGATGGAAAGTGCCAAACGAAATGGCATTGTGCACATATATATCTCTTCACAAGAAATGCCAAAATAAAGGGCCATGATATGGATACGCGTCGCCATTCTATAAAAAATGTTCCAACTCAAAAAACGTGTTTCAATAATGCGACTTTAGCCAAATTTTGAGAGTACATCACAGATCACCGGTTCGAACCTCAACAAGGCTTGATGAAATAAGAAAAAGATTAATGAATAAATGAAACTCGTTCTACATAGCGGGTAAAATTTTGAAATGTAATTTAGAGCTATTTCATTTCAAAATTTTCATTGATTATGCTAGTCAAAAATAAAATTATGGTGAAATATATTACAAATATAGCATATTTGCTTTAGATTGACCGAGCCAGCCCCACTCCAAATTCATTTTCCTTTGTAAAAAGAATTTATATGAGAAAAAAAATATTAGCTCAATTTAAAATATTTTTTAGTCCAATCCTGACTATGTATCTGATTTAACTAAAAAAATTTGATAAGAATTTAAGTTAAAGTCAACAATTAATTTTATCGTACATGTCATGGAATCCAGAACTTTCGTCAATTTTTCAACCACAAATTGTATCAATTTTATCAAAATTCACTAAAAAAAATTGATTTTTAGCAAAACCAAACAGGGGCGGGAGTCAAAATATTCGTGAACTAACTACTAAGTTCAAGGTTATCTATTTGAATTTGTTGTCTTGTCATGGTTCAATGAAAATGACTTGAAGAGTGACTGAATTTATTCTCTTTTTCGCTAGTAGTATTTTATAGCGATTGGTTGGTCCGATAGCGCCATACATGTTAGTGTTAACTTCCAAGTCTGGACTCCTTAAAGCCAAAAAACAATTATTTGGTCAAAGTTTTGCTTTACAAGATTAATTGCACATTTCATTCCCAAGTGTCTTCATCATTCACCACCACCATAAAGACCCACAACGAACCATCGGCACCTTAATTGTTTTATCTCCACAGAGACACGGAGGGGAGCTCAGGGGCCGAAACGAGCAAACATTCATCTAATTCTTCACGTGTGGTTCCCGATGATGAAGATCTGCACGTTGAGCAACTATTTAAAACGAAGAAAGATTTGCAGGAAGCTGTGCACCTGCAGTCAGTAAAATTCAACTTTGAGTTCAAGGAAAAGAAATCAAACTAATCCTTGTTG